>GL501511.1:2335241-2353117 GCA_000149185.1 Mayetiola destructor
ACACACACACACACACACACACACACACACACACACACACACACACACACACACACACACACACACCATAAAACATGCGAATTTTCACCTAATTTACATCAGTTCTGAAAAATGTTCTAAATTGCATGGGGTTCAACCTTTCAGAATCGCATTATATAGAATAAATTTTTTTTTGTAGCAATCAAAGAATAGAAAAATAATAACATATAACACGTACCAACCATTGAACCCCATTATAACAATGATGGAATACAAAAAGTGACTGCAAAATTTATTCGAAGAATTTTTTTTGCCCGGATCAAGATAGACCACAAATCGATCGTTAGACCATCACATTCATTCAATTGTATTATAAAAAAAAGAAGAAAAAAAAAATAAAGAAGAAGAAACATTCTAAATTTTCACCAAATAAGATATTTTATTCAATATTTTTGTATGATTATGGATTTTACCAAGTCAGCACACGCATCCATTAGCAAACAATAGCCACATAATGATAATTCATCTCAAGTCTCGAGTATACACGAGTGTTGAGTGTATGTGTGTGTGTGTGTGCGAGTGTTGATCAAATTTGTTCGGTTTAAGTTTCAAAAATGGAAAATAGAATAGACAAGCGTAAACGCATATTTAGCCGGTCCTATTCGTCCATTGCCAAAGATACATATCATTTGGATGTCTATTATAGATCACAAAGATTTGTTCCATTTTTTTATGTGAAACCAAATAGCCAAACAGATTGTATGTATGCATAAATGGTCCACGTATTCTGTGAATCATTTGATTTGAGGTGAATTTCGAATTAAAAATGGAATACGAATTGATAGAAACCATTTTTCGCTTTCAATTTGTGTGATTGATTGAAATAGGACAATGCGTTCGTGCACTTGTAAAAATCGAATGAATTTGGTGTATTTAAGCTGTCAACGTGAATAGCAATAATAATGATAATAATCATCATCACATTGAAATGATGTTTTCAGCTAAAGCGAAGGGAGCACATTTTGTTTTTGTTATTATTTCATTTGACATGTTCAAAACTACCGCAAAGTTTGCCAAATCTAATATAAAATAGTAAAACATAGATCAACGCACATATGTGTGTGGTGTTGGATGTCAAATGAACCATCTGAGATATCTTAGAGATATGTTTTGTATTAATAATAATAATAATAAATGCATGCGCACGACTTTATGATATATCTATCGTCTGTAATTCAATATATGCGGAGTTTGTTTTTTTCTCGAGGGTTTCAAAATAGACGTGATAAAATTGAAAAGTGAATTCATCATCCGTGCAGGCCATAGATGACAATGCAATTTTATCAATTTCACTAAGGTCAAATGGATAAAAGCATTGTAGCATATATGCAAACCAATAATGATGGCAAAGATGTGACATTAAAATGATGTGTTTTACATATGAACAAATAATAATTAACATTGAACCAAAACCAAATCAATCAAATGAAATGAGTTGCATTGAAAAAGATGAGTCTCAAATCCTGAAGAATGGAATTTAACATTGAAAATATATATAATCGCAATTTATCTACAAAAGAATTCAGCCTGACAAACTGAACAAATGACATTCAATTTAGGAAATTATGCACCGAAAATAGTTACTCACACACATATACACACAATTGAGCCCAAGACAAAAAAAAAAAAAAAAATACCAGAAAGAAAACGAATCTATTGTTGTTTGTTATGAATACACGCACAAAATGTCTGGAGTGTAATCATTTATTTTTATTTTTTTTTCGAATGATGGAATTGATCTAGTTCACTGTGCACACCGTGTGTTCTAAATATATGATCCGATCATAGTAAATGATAAATTTATTCATTTCATTATTTTTTCCCCATTTGAAATTAGTCGGCAACACAAACACCCTTCGGTATGTTTTACATAATACAATATGATTTAACATTAAATGAGATTGTCGAAAAAATTGAAATGACAATAGCAATGGCAATGGTAAAAGGATAAAGAAGAACAATATAGAAAATAATAAAAATAACATGTACCGCATAAGATTCGAATGCAACAGAACACACAAAGTCACTGAAAATCTCATTTCGAATAACCGACATATTTTTTCAAGATTCAAAAGAGGGCCAAATCTACATATATAACAGCAGTATAGTGGTTAAAAAAGTTCTAAGTTAGTCCACAACCATATTGAACATTCATTATTTTAATGTAATGGCGTATCAAGCACCGGTTTTGTGTTGCATCATATTGTTGCATGAATTTCAAAATTGTAAATTGACTGTAAATCGGTAGCATATGGGCGAATTGAAATTTTTGACTTTTTTGATTTGAAAATATCTTATTAATTTGAATCGCTGAAGCTGCAGAAGGAAAAAAAAATATTCCTAGAAAAACCTAATTCAAATGAATTAACGGAATCGAAGGTATGCTGGAAAATAATGATACATTTTAATTGGTACCAATGCCAAACATTAAAACAGACGATGAAAGAAAATAAAATGTGTTATTATTATTGCAATCATGTGCGTTCATTTTATGCGAAATGAATGCTGGCATGAATCATATGTAAGGGTTATTTAGTTTGGATTATTTCGATACAAAATAATAACTTGAAAGTCAAAGAAACAGTTGGTTGAAATTCAATTCGCATTTTCTCTCGACAAAGATCTTAATTCCGAATTAGCATACATACGGCCTATTAGTTGATGAAAATGACACTCGACGACACTCGGCACTCGTACCGCATACTGTGCCATACATCAGTTATAAATATGTGTGATTTGCTAAAATGATTCTAATCGAAACCGTTCAAAAGCAGATTTATTAGAACAATTTTCTATTTACACTCATGGTCTACATTTTATGAATGCAAATGATGCAAATATGAGCCCCAAGCAATCATTATATGTGATTCACATACAATTTGCTAAATCCTTGCAACAAATAACGTGTTTTTTTTCGTTGCTTCTTTCAAAATTGATACACAATTCAACATCATAATTATTTCTTTTTAAATGTATGACACAATAATCCAATGGGTTCCAAAGTTGCAACCATTTATAACTGCATAAACGTGTTGCTTTCATATTTCATTAAAATAACGTGTGCAGTGTGCATCCAATGACACTGATGAACATCTAATGTATGCCGTCTATGTGAGATGTGAAGAAGGAGAGAAAATGAAAGAAAATAGACGAAAAAAAAAAATTGGAATTGAAACCCCGGACCAGAGATCATTTTGTATAATTTACAGTTTCGTAAATTGACAATACTATTTGGAAACGATAACAAATGATGACAGAGACAGTGAAAGCCAAGCCAAAGCCAATGTTTCGCGCGCGCTGTTCATTGCTCAACTGAATATGCTGTATAGTTAGAACGCATATTACCCTTCTCGATGTCTGTGAATTTTTCCTAAATCGGCTTGATGCGCTATCAAGCGGAAAAAATAAAATAAAGGGGACTCGAAAATTGATTTGTTTCAGAGTTTGATGTCCTTAGTCTGTAGCGTAGCGTAGTCGAGTGTATTTTATTTTATTTTTGTTGCCTTTTTTTTGCTTCGGATCATATTCGATAAAATCGACAGTCGACAAATCAGTGCACGAGAGCATAGGGCGAAATTGCATAGTGACAAATAGAGAGAAAGAGAGAAAACAGACAGACACACACAGACAGTGAGTCGATATGAAATGTGAAAGTAAAAATAAATGGAAATCATCGTGTTGGGAATTCAAGTTCAATAATTTTTTTTATTATTTCTTTTATTTTGCAAATTGATTGACAAAACGGATATTTTTTCTGTGTTTTTTTTTCCTTTCATTTTTTGTTCGTTTCTGAGAAAAGTTTCCATTCAATGTGGATCGACAATTTCATTTTTCAATTGATGAAATATCGCCTTGCCGGATAAACTAAAACACAAACTAATGATGCAGAAGAAATCACATTAACAAATAATAATGCGACATAAAAACAAAGATCCAATCCAAATCGCAAAACAAAAAGCAAATCAAACAGAACAATGAATGAAATTTCAACAACCACCGGAGACATTGCATAAAATGAATAATTGAACTGTGTGAATAAAATAATATATATTGTGTTACAAAACGGCCGAGACGGCAATTTTCATTCAATTGAAAATGGGGAAAAATACGATGGCGAGTCATTCACACTTCAATGCGGACAAAATGTCCGCAATCAATCCAACTACATTTAACTACATATACATATATAAGACAGTTTTTCGTTTTTGTGAAAAGTGTGATTCTGGTATACATTAAACTGACTGAATTGATCAACCCAGACATATAGTTAATGATTAAAATTATGTCTCATAGGCTGGTTCACAGTTCGTACACACAATGATAAAATGATAAATTAAAATAAAAGCGTTTTTCAACAATGGCCAACATTTGAATCGACACAGCACCAATTTCAATTTAAATTATTCGGTTGCATTTTATTATCTTGTCAATATTCGTTAATCACAACGACAATTTTCATTCATTCAATATAAAGATATTAACTGTGTGTTTGCGTCTACAAATCGTTGTTGGATTAAATCACCTTCGATTAATTTAAAACGGCAAAGCGAACAACGAAATAGAGAGAAATTTGATGTGATTAGGATGATCCTGTTAAAAAATAATTGTTCGTATTTTTGAATGCACACAAACACAATGTCGACGGGCAAAAAAGTTCTGAAAACAAAAACAACAACAACGACAACGAAAAATTTGAAACGAGATGAAAACTTGTAAATGGCAAAATCCAAATCCACATCATATTTCATACCTAAAGCACGCACATTAATTCTAATTTCTATATTGTTTGTGCCATTGTTTTTTGGTCTTTGGAACTTGAAGACATTGACAATACACTTCAATAAAGCGTAAATGAGGTGATGAAAGCAATAACACCAACTTAAGCACCAAAATAAATAAATTATTAAATCGAAATACAAAACGAAAGAAAATAAATAGAAAAAGGTAAACAAGAAGAGATTCTTCCTTTTAAATGAAGATTTAGCCACGTTTTCGCATATCATGAATGGAATATTTTCTTTTGTTCAAATCTCATTTTCATTCGAAAGTGTTTTTCATGTAGCAAGCACACCTGAGTACTGATTCTAGCCCATCATGTATCAAACAAATACATTGCTAAATTAAGCTTTTAATATTTGTTAAATGCTCACAAATCATCAAATAAATTGCTATTCATATTTTATAGCGCATAACACAAAATTGTGGAATATTTTTTTTTTTCTTTCAAATAAATGTGTTTTTCTTTGCTCAATATTTTGCTGCTGTTTTGTTTGCTCTCATTTGTGCCCCTTAATTCACAGAATCTATAACAATATTTATACTCAAAACAAATCAAAACCAAAAAAAAAAAAAAAAATACCAACAAAATTCATGTCACACCGTTCAATTTTTTCCGGAACGTACGAAAGTGACATAATCGAAATGTTTTTCAAATGTTATTAAATTGAATAGAAAAGATTGGATTCTAATTGATGCATGCATGCATGCTCACTGCCTAAATGCATCGATGAGTGCTGAATCCCACATTTTTTTTGTGTCCATTTCGAGCTTTTGATTCGACCAGAAAACAAAGAACACTAAAAATTGGATCATTAATCTCATAAGGCCATTCCTTATTTTTTTTTTTTTGGTTCTTTGCTTTTTCAGTAATATGATCCACGATATACGCACATTAATCCATCGATTCAACTCAATTGTGTCTCCATTATATGACGTTTGACGTGTGTATTCACTGGATCCAGTGTGGTTATGTGTCATTCTTTTGGTCGATTGTTTTTGTTTTTGTTTTTTCAATTTTTGCACTTGATTTGTTATCATGACGAGGCTTTATTCATTGTATAAACTCATGAATGGAAAAGTTTTCCATTAATATGCTCTTTCGTTGCCGTTGCCGTTGTTGTTGCCGTTGTAGTTGCTGATTCACTTCGTTCAAATACACGAATTGTTCGTTGCAAAACGTTCAGATGAGCAAAAAAAAAAAACGGTTTTTCATTTTCACTGTATACAGTGTGTACAGTGTGTACACATCAGAGTGGAAAAAATCGCATCATCCAACCGGATGAAGGATTCCAAAGAAAAATGAAATGCAAATACAATGTGTTTAGATGATTTGATAGAAAAACGAATATAGACGAATAATGTTGAGCATGGGACAAGATAACGGGTGCAAAATGTGCATGGAATATGAAGGATATTTTTTTTTTTTACCATAGAAGCCGATGGTTTTGGAATTTTGAATTGAAAATAGATGTAAAATCGAGTTGGAAATTTTATTTTGTATATTTTGATTAAAACATGAATTTTAACAGCTGCTGCCGACATCGTCTTTAGGGCGGATTACTTTTACTATGTATTCGTACACGAGCTAAACAAAAAAAAAAAAAAATGTATTGCATGGAAAACCCCCGTTTTGATGCTCTAACTTCTTGATTTGCATGAGATTGGATCAACGTCTAGTTTTCTAGATTATTTCGTTTGTAATATTTATTAGCATGCAGCTATAGCCTCATCAACCACGTGCACACACATAACATCTATGTATGGATGGAAGAATTTAATTTATGTTGGAAAAATATTCAAATGTCGACTTGGTACACTTTTTTTGCTTTACACTTTTTGTGTATCATTTTTGGATGGTGTGTTTTTGGGTGGGGAAATTTATATGGCAAAATCGTTTTTGTCACACAACGTCCTAATTCATATATATATTTATTAAATATGTAATAATATTTTCCTAAACTCTGTTTAGTTCAAGCATGAAATGGAAACAATCGGTTCTTTAGTTACGGTCGGTGTCAACACATTTTCGGATGCTCATTTTTATCGAGCCAACATTTTCCACTGTCATCAAGACATTTTGCATGGAAATGTGGCATTTGATGGAGCCTCATCATTTTCAACTATACATAGTTTCCATGGGATTTTTTTCCGTTTTCGTTTTTTTTTTGCTTTGCTTTGCTGCGAATGTTGCAATTCAAAATGTCGAGTCTATCGAAAGATCCTTAACAATTCTGAAGTTCCCAAAAAAACAGAAAAACAAATTTTTTTTTTTGCATTCGAAGTTTAATGATTTTCACATTTAGATAATTTCGCTGTTTTTTTTCTCTCTCTCTCTTCCTTCTGTCACAAGAAACATTTCAAAACACGCACTCATATTTATCTGCAGTTTTATTATACTCAAACATAATCCACGCTGATTCTCGAAACCCATATAAACGTCTCTCTTCTACTTTTTTTGCTTTGTTTTTTCTTTTTCTAGTGAATTAATGAATTTATGACTTGACACTTGAGACACACTATGTGACTTTGGTGCAATTTTCCCACATGTTTTCATCTTCATTCATGTTATAGCTTATTTTTCAACTAATTTCTATGGTGTTCCATCTCCAGATTCAGCCATACTTTTTATGTATATACATTTATATTATCATGTGGATTATGGTGTTCATTTAATGTGAAATATGAAGGCTCGATTTTGTCGAAATTACGAAACAGACAGAGAGACAGCGACGATTTTCTGAACATTCTGAGTTCTGATGCTTTTGATCATTGCCATTATTATTTATTTCTGCACATTATTATGTAATGTTTGGCAAGGTATTTCGTTGCCGTAAAATTTATAAATATTTTATTAAAATGTGCCATTCAACAACGTTCAATGTGTTTCCAGTTTTTTACTACCACCCCGACGTTTGTTAGATGGGATTTTTTTCTCTTCATCTTTGTTTTCTCAATTTTTTCTGAATTTTATAAATGTTCGTTTATTTGTTGTTTTGTTTTTTACCTTTGATTCTCATTCGTTGGTTGGAAATTGAGTTTTTTTGGCGATGAAATGGCCTGATCTTCTTTTTTTGTCAGACCGCAAATTGTCACATACCGAATGCTTTCACCTCAACAAAATGACTTCATTCACCATTCAGTGAATATAAATGTTTCCTGTGAATGATAATGTGTGTCGATATGAAAGTTGTCCACTGAAAAAAAAACAAATAAGAGAGAAAAAAAATCCATGGAAGTTGAAAAATATGGTTTTATGCATTATTTTTGCTTCATTTATTTCCCGCTGAAAGTTGGTGTTATTATATCAATGTGTCATTATTTCCATTGAAACATAACTAATAAAATTTTGGCCACAATTCTGGCATTCAATCAGACATTAGATTTTAAATTGTCTGTTTCAAAATGAAAAAAAAAATATCGATGTTGATGCATTTGTTTTACTAAATAGTTAAACGCACTCATGATTCACATACATATATTTGGCTTTATATGCGTTTGTCACGAGACTGATGATTCGATTTTTGGATTGGCACAATTTTTCATTTGTTGAGACAACAATTGGAAACGCCACGAAAACAAAAATAAAAGAATAAAATCCAAAGAAAAAAAAATATATACATAAATAAATAAAATTGGGGAAAAAAATGAATGCTAAATTGATGTGACAACCAAATATCGTGGCAATGAATGACTAGAATATCAATGCGTCTTAAGTAGTATTCAACAGACTGTAAAGACAGCGCATAACGCACACAATACACAACAGTCGAAATGTGTTTTGAATATGTATTGTTCAGTTTATGTTGAATAGGTGTTGTTCAAAACCATGTGGACACAAGTCTTTGCAATGAATTGAAATTTCGAAGCACATTCGCATCAAGCATTTATCTCGGAAATTATCGTTTTAAGATTTGAATAAATGTGACGAAAGATTTGACATGATACTTTTTTGTTTGTTTGTTTGTTTGTTTGTTTTCTTTTTCTTTTTTCTTCTTTCTTTTTCGCTCTCCCAAAATTGTTTATATACATTGGAGTAAAGAATTTGATATTTCTGAAAATCCATTTCAATCATTGACATCTCACATACATTTGCTTTGTATTATTTTCCTTTTGCTTTCAATGCCAATCAATTTGGTTGATTTGGTTATGGCTCATGATAATGCCATATCATAAGTGTTGAGTTTTCTTTTTTCGTCTTCTTTGCTTAAAAACGATGGCGTTATCATGATAATTGATGATTCTTCGAACATCCATAGCACATTTCTCTGCACTATTTTCATTTGTGCGTTGATTTCATATTTCAATTTATCGGCAATTGACACACGAAATGAACAAATGCAAATGTGAGCCAGAATTTGCTGCCATCGACAACGATGAATTGAGAGAGCGAGAGCAAACAGGAATTGAGTATTGATTTTACCCATTCCACCTCAAATGTCGATTGAATTTCATGCTTGTTATTATCGCTGTTCTATGATTTTGAATTCATCAATATATCACACGACACATCAAATTTAAACACATATGCAATAATCGCCAGGAGCAGAATTTTGGTGTTGTAATTTTTTTTTCTTTTTTTTTTATGAAACTAAATCTGTCACTCTCTTAATCTGTGTTTTGGTTTTTTTTTCTTTCTCTTTCTATCTTTTTCTTGTGTTTGCTTGATTCACTATGATTTTAGCTGTGACATGAACATTTGAATGTATTCACCGAACCATACCATATACCATACACCATATCAGCTTAAGTGATGTTGTCGTTCAAAAAGAAAAGTACAAAAAAAAGAAAAGAAATTATATTTCATTGAAAAGCAAACAATATTATGTATGTAATGCGTGTGCCGTTAATGTCTCTATTCTCGATTGTACAGAAGGTGAATGATAATGTTATGGAAAATTCAATAAAATGAATGTCTTCACCGAACACTCACTCTTTGCCACTTCTGATGAAGCTGAATTCAAAACACTAATGTTCCATGTGTAATGAAAATGCTTTTATACAACCCCTCACAATGCTTTTTACTTCTTTTCATAGTAGTTTTTATATGAGGATATTGTATTTTATCCATCACCATTAATCGTTACCAAAAACGAAATAGCAATATATTGTGGCATCTTTATCAAAAACAAAAGGCAAAACTTGCAAACTCGAAATAACAAGACAATGATGAAGACAAACCAATAAAACGTGTCCTTTGAATATTTCCTCTTTTTTTCTTCAAAAATTTATAGCACACGTTATTGCAATTAAAAACAGTTTATCAAATCTGTGATAAATCAATAAAATTAACGGCAAATCTATACAGGAAGAGAAATTATTATTTTTCGAATGCAGGCCCATTGAATGATTGCGTTCATTGTAAATGCAAAACGTATTCGATGAATTAATTATTATCATTTTATGGACGGAGGGGTTAAAATAAAAAAAAAATTAAATGTATTTGCAATGATATGATTAAATGTATTGTACAAATTCTGAATAAAAATGGTTTGAATGGAAACATTTAATTCAATTCGAATTCAAGAACACTTGACCAAATGTGATATTTCTGTTCTCAACAAACTCAAAAAAAAGGAAAAAGGAACAATCAAAGCTAGGAATCTTTTTTATTCTTCCATTTAAAATGTACGAAATATTTTTGTTTTGTCAAATTTTGCGAATGTTTCATTTTCAATCTGCAAATTGTTGGAATCACATCGAGATTTGAATTTGTCGATTAGACCGCAGGCTTTGTTATGTCATCATTTGGATGCTTTCAATTTGATGCAAATTATAAAACATTTCAACTGTATGCGAATCTGTTCAATACACTTGAACTCCATTTGTGCGTATGATTTAATTGTGAAGAATGACATATGGACTGATGAAACCTTTTGGATACACTTAAGTGTTGTTATTTAAATGTTGAGATGTTGAGTGGGGATCAATATGATGATGCAAAATAAATTTCAAACGCATTGTACAACTATAAACCATTTAGAGTGAGATTGATTCAGCCAGAGCAAGGAAAGATGCCAATAGAATTCAGGCGCATTGAGAGTAGATCCGATTTAACCGCAATCATTTTATTCACCGTACAGTACAGTTTACAGTCTGCAGTGTACACACACACACACACAACATTATCCGATTATTTTCTTTTTCCCCCGTCTAAATTATCGTCTAAATTATGTTATACTGATTAATTTAGCTGTGGCACAATTACAATTTTTGTCAATTATTTACGAGATTAGTTTTTTTTCTTTTTTTTTTTGGTGAATTGGAACATTTGTTGATTTCAAAAGTTTACACCCTTCGTGTGTAACTTTGTAACTTTAAGGTGAATTATGGGCAACTGAATGTTACTTTGGCAACACATTCCTAAATGAATCGTCTAATTTCGTAATGTTATTTTGATGTTATGGTGAAAAACTGCCGGAAAAAGTTTTTAATGCTAGTAAACCGAATGTTGGTCTTATACAAAAAAAAACCAAAAAATATATGGAATGATAATGCGTAATAGAATATAATTGACTGAACTAAAATGAATACATTTAACTAAAAATGATAAGAATGACATGAAAACATGCACAGCCTCAGGCATTCCGTGTACAAAAAATAATGGATTTAATGTTTTTTTTTTTGTAATTGATTTGATATTGGTATATAGAAACTAACTTTGATCGACATTGTTGTCTTGTGCTCGTGTAAAATAGTATCTCCCAAAAGTATCAAACTTCATGATTCGGAGCCGTTAAAAGTCATCGGGAGAGAAAAAAAAATGCCAATTGAAAGTTCAAAGTGCCAAAAGTAAAAGTTATTTGGGTTTACTAAATAGGTGACTGTTGAATTTTTTTTTTTGAACGTTGGACAGCTGAAATTGTAGCAACTCCTAGTTACAAATGAAATTCAATTCAACAAATTGACGGGGAACATTCCAATGTGCTCAAATGTGCAGTTAAAAGCAGTGTTATGATTGTATTTCAATGTGTGTGCAAAAACAAAACCATTAACAAAAATACACACACACACACACACACACACACACACTAAACTCTAAATGAATTTACGTTGTAGAGTCTGAAACTAAGAAAGATGGATGGATGGATGGATAGATGAAAATGATTATTACAGAATACAGAAAGAAAAACAAGCAGGCAATAAATGAGCCAAATTCCAAAGAGACTTGGCAAAACACAAAACGTTGTCCGCTTCATATAATGCAAAACTCTTGTAATGATGCTCTCTTGCCGTTTGAATTATGCAATGTTTCGTGAATAACATTCATGGAATAATCCGACTGAGAAGTGTCGGAAATAACTTTTGGTATTTCCCATTTTTTTTTTGGTTTAGGGTTTTCATCTCTCTTTTTAGTCGGCACAAAATTTTTTATCCAACAAAACTTCCTGTATATAAATTACTAAATTTGAAACGCTAAAAAAAAAATCGAAAAATTAACTTCTCTAGTTCACTATGCCGAAAATGGTAAATGGAAAACTGTATTTCAATGGTGAACCAGTCAATGACCATGAGAACATTAGGCGTTCACTCTCTCAATTAATTTTAAAGTTGTTATCAACTGATCTAGTTTGTAATTATTATTATCATTATATCATTCATCTATTCATTTGTCATTTAAATTTTTAATTCTTTTCTCTCTCTTTCTCATAATTTTTCCAGATATTAACAAAGGATCACCCATAGACTATAAAAGTGGTTCAGCGTGTTCAACGCCAACAAAAGACACACTAAAAAGTTACGATAGAAATTATTCTGGACCAGTTTTACCACCACGTAGTGCAATGTGTGGTACACCATCTCATCATTATTCAGCACCTTTGAATTTTCGCAAAGGTTTAGCCGCAAAATGCTCATGGAAATGTACGGCCATTGGGGTCATATTTCTGAGCGCTGTATTATTGTCATTATTATTATTTGTCACAGGTTTGTTTTTGTTTGGATTTTCAATTATTTAATAAATTAGAAAAAAAAATCCTAAATTAAAATGAAACATCCTCGAGCTCAATAGCCAATTCAATCTGTATGATGATTGAGAAAATATAAAATACTGCAAATTATTTACATTTATATCATATTGACCATAGATTCTGTTTTGCCGATTTATCTCTATCAATATGTCAATGATGAAGACAAACCAAATTTGTCGGCCCATTTGAACAATGAAAAAAGTGTCAGCTATTATACTTTTCGCAAATGAAACAATCAATAGGAATCAATACAAAATACACACAACGATATGTGTTATTCGCTTTGAGAAAAGCCAAAAGCCAGTTAAATCGCATCAATTGCCAAATGAAAAATTGTATTTTAACTTCGTTCACGATCTTATTCGCGTCGGTCGTTCACTGTATTTAGTATTGTATGCGACTCAATAATATTGATTGAATTTATTTGTGCAAAGTTTTTGCATTCATCAGCACTAAATAGTTTTTGCCAAACCTAAAAGATTAGGCTATTCTTTTCTATAAATATAAATATACTTATTCATTCTAATTCAACAGACATTAATGTTAATATTTCATTCCATTTTCTTCTTCTTCTTCTTCTTTCTCTTCTTTTTTTTTCGTCTTTTTTTTTCGACTTCTATTTTATTGATGTTCCGTTAACATTCGATTCGGGTTTTGGTGCACGTGGCGTTTATGACGATTCATGGATATACATATATCGTTTGCCGTTGCTGTATTATTGTTCCATTTATTCTTTCTTCGGTTGGCGGGGGAAAAACCCCAATTTTGCATTCAAATAAATTGAAATGAACATGTTAAATGAAAAACCAAATTGTTCACAATCACAACAAATTAGGATCAAATGTATTAACATGGTCGAGTCCATGCCATAATGTTCTAGTCGGCGAAAATTCTGAAGTGACCGCCGCAAAAAGTACTGTATCCGATACCAATAAATCAAGTCCAAATCAATCGATTGTTGGTGATAATCTGAAACATGTGGTAAATGATTCTTTTTTTTTCTTTTCCATTTTTCTACATCATTCCATCGTCTTCTTCTTCTTCATCATCTTCTTTTATACCAAGAAAGAAAATGATGTGGAAGTCTGGCACAGCTGGTTCATTTTTCAATGTTTTTCTCTCTCTTAAAATTTTTGCCGTACACAGGAAACACATAAATCGTTTTCATCGTCAACATCATCAACATCAACGGCCACCATTGTTGGCAATAATCAAACACCGTTGGCTGGAAATTCAGCGGGCATCGTTGGATCAACAGCTTCCAATGGAGGTAAAGATAAAACCATTTCAGATAAATTACGCCGTTTACGACGGCATTTAGTGAATGGACAAAAATTGCAAACGACAACAATATTATCACCAATGGCTAATGAACAAAATATGCTCAATGTTCGAGTGAATGATAATAAAAATGAAGTAACACATTCGTTGGACGCCATAACAAATGACCATCACCACGACCAACACCACAAACAAAATCATAATAACAATGTTGTGAAAAAACAAATTTTCGATTCAAATAATGACAAACAAATGATTGATGAACAAACGGATTCCGGATGGTTCATTGATGATATCGAAGGCAGTGGTGTGCATGATGATAGCTCAATTAATGTGCAAAATATAAATGCACATGGAGAACAAAGTGGTCCAACTGATTTCATTCCATTGTCGGATGTTACATTGAGTGTAAGCGATAGAAATCAAAAGATACAACAAATGCGATCATCGAACGATGATAGTCAAATCGAAAACAATGGCATCAACATGGTTTCAGATGTTTTTGATGGAACACATGTTCCCGATGATTTAAGTTCGTACACAACTGAGCCAGACATCGATTTATTAACCGATACATTCGATGATGATGATGATGCATCTAGTTTCGGGCAAAAATCACACAGTTTGAATGGCAACAGTGATGATTTGGACAGTGCTTTGACCGAATTGGCCACCCATGAAACAGACAACTATGTTAATTATGGCATAAAATCAACGACAATTGCACCAAACAATGATGTATTACAAACTGAAATCAATACAATTGATGATTTGGTTATTCCATTGCAAAATGATTCACCTGCAATTATTACACAATTTGAGCCACAGCCAAATATCGATGTTGAATTCAATGAAATTGAGTTGCCAAAAATGATTGCGCCAAACATGCTGCACGAATCGATTGTATCCGAAATGCCCGTGATACCGACAACGATACCAAACGAATTGGATACATTGCACAAATCTGTAGACACAAATCAAATTGAAACAAATAATAATAATATCGCGCATAACGTTATGGAAATGCATCATGGGTCAACGTTAATTAAACAAAATGAGCCACAATATGGAATGCTCGATGGAAAACTAAATACGTCAATTCAATCTTTAGCACACACATCGACGGATGCACGAAATATGCAAAGAATCCTGGTGAATGTTTCGATTGCCACGGATTCGGGTGATGGAACACAAAATCATGGCATTTATATGTTGCATGTTTCGGTTCCAGCCGGACCAAATTTGCAACCGGCATATTTTGATGCATCTGATTCGCATCATATCGATTCAAAAGCTGCAAAGCAATTTGATCATGCTGCGATTGTGTCCGATGAACATGACACCCAACCACAAGCATTAATGTTGGCCAAACATCATTTTGAACATTCGATGCATCAACCCGATGAAATGTCAACCGATACAACCACAAAAATGCACAATTGTACGATGGAAATTTTACGACTCAATTCAATTATTGAAACACTTAATAAATCGCTGTCCAATGCAACAAACATAAGCAATCTGAATCAAACAAACAATCAACCAATAAAAATGGCCAATAAATTGGAAATTGATAGGATGCCGATTTTGGCCATGTCTAACGGCGAAAACAATAATAATAATAATGATAAAAATAATAAATCAAATGAACATTTTCAAAATAATTATAATGAGTGTCTGTGCAACCAAGATATTCCATCAATTTTGATTTTAGAAGGTGAGCGATTTGTCGAATTTTTGCAGAAATTATTCATAATAATAAATATAATCGACATCCGAATCATCATTTCATTCTAAATCAAAATGAAAAAAAAAAATAATTAAATATTTTTGATTTTTTTCGACCGTTTAAGAACAAATCACAAACATATTTCTTTCATCTTTCGCTCATTTTCTGCATCGAACATGGAATCGAATTATTTTGGCAAAAAGTTTGTTGCCCTTCTGTAAATATATATATATACATACATATATGAGAGACATATAGGATATGTGGTACGTGCAGTGCACACACCTGAACTTTGACACAACCAAATGTACATAGAGAAATATAATTGAATAATAATGTATCATTGCAACCGGGTCGACAAAAGTGCAGAGAGAGAGAGAGCACACAGTTCGAGATCATCTATAGCCATTAACATCGTCGTGCAGTTTTCTAATTTAATCTGCAATATGGGAAGAGAAAAAAAATCGTCTATTTTATTTTGAGCAAACAAATATATCAACCGGAATGAAAATTATTTCGAAAGGAAACGAACTTTTATTGAGTGATAAACACACAGTCAGGAGTCAGGAGTGTCAGCGTGCGCTTCATAAACAAATGATATCAAATGATGGATATTTTTTTTTGAAACTGTAAATAATACATAATGATTGTCATCGCCATTTCAAGTTTCAAGCGCAAATCATTCATTGTAAATATGGATTTCTCGAATCGTCGAATTGCATACATCTACATTATAACACATAATTAATAAATAATCAATCCATAAACATTGGATGCATATGGAAATAATTTTCAATTTTTTTTTTCCTTTCTTTTCACTCTTCGAAAAAAAAATGGAATAATCTAGGTGCTCGAACGTTCCCTGCTCGCAGTTTTCCACCCGACGGTACAACATTCTCACAAATTACACTCGGCCAAAAGTTATCGAAACAAATTCCACCGTACAGCTATTGGAATATGCAATTTTATCAGTCAGAACCGGCCTATGTTAAATTCGATTATAATATACCGAGAGGAGCATCGATTGGAGTATATGCACGACGAAATGCATTACCAACGCACACACAATATCATTTTAAAGAGGTTTTAAGCGGTTTCAATGCTCGAGCCATACGTTCAACGCATGTAAGTGCTCAGTGCTCAATCAGGACAAAATTATGCTTCATTTTCCTTTATTTTATTTTTTTTTAAATAAAATTGTATTTCTTAACACCCAATTCACATACATACTCAATGCTCACACACAACATACACATTTTAATGGATATATTAACGAAAATTGCAGCAACCGTCAGTAACTCGTGAAGTGACAAGATATATGGAGCCCGGCCATTGGTTTATTTCACTTTATAATGATGATGGTGATGAACAGGAGATTACATTTTATGCAACTGTAGCCGATGATATGACACAAAATTGCCCAAATGGATGCTCTGGCAATGGTCAATGTTTGTTGGGCCATTGCCAATGTAATCCTGGTTTTGGTGGCGACGATTGCAGTGAAAGTAAGTTTTAAAATTGTGTTTTTTCAATGTTCATTTTATACATGCATATGATATACGCTATGCGTAGAGTGCATTATGCAAATAATGAATTATTACGAATTTTCCGTTGTCCCATGATAATAATAATAAATAAATAATTAACGATCTGCAGCAAAACCGAATTCTATACAATATACACACAATCACCGGAATATGTTTGGGTGTTTTTATTTATGTATGCATGCATTCCTAGACTAGTAACAACAGTTATACTGAATATAATATATAAATAAATATAATCCAAACGATTCTGAGATCCTGAAATATTCAATGAACCGAGAACATCCTGCATTGTTACTCTTTCGTTCATTTTCGTGCATACAATTTTAGTGTCTGTCATGTTTAATTTAATTGAATGCATAACATGCTCACTGTTTCGATGCACAAAACAAACCATTTAACCCATAATAATAATACTTGAGAAACAGAACCGATGAAATGAAAAAAAAAGAAAAGAAAATCATATTGTGATACAAGAATATTCATCGTTTTGATTTCATTAATTTCATAAATTGCCGTTTTTTTTTTTTTTTGGTG
>GL501511.1:2370424-2390484 GCA_000149185.1 Mayetiola destructor
TTTTTTTTTTAGTGAGCCAGTTACAAAATAAGTGTGAGAAAGAGCGCGGAAGAGATAAAACCAATCAAAAAATATACACACACACACACAAACACATAGATTCCCCTTTTCCAAAACCATAATATTTAGAATTCATTGAAAAATCGAAATAATTGAATATTTTCGGCATCGGTGGTCTGTTTTAAGCTAATGACAGCTGCTATAGTATAGTATCACAATATTTTTTTTTAAATTAATTTTCTCTTTTCTGTGTATTGTCTTTCATTTCATTAGAATATAGAAGAGAAATAAGTAAGACAAGCATCCAAACAAACAAACAAAAAAAAAAACGTTCATTCAATTAATGATTGAGCAACGAATTCAAATCGTTTCACAGTGTTGACAAAGCATTTTAATCAAATAAATTACAATCGACTGTACTCTTTGTGATTGTGTCGCCACAACAACAACAACAACAACAAAATATATATACAAAGTTCCAGATCGATCGGTCTTTTCTTCAAATTCATTGTGTAAACAAACAAAACTTTCAATTGCAAAATGTCGACGCAAGAACAAGTACAGCCACAGCCACAGCCACAGCCGCAAACACCCGATGCACGAAAGGTTGTCTCAGATGGTGAAGATTTTTCCGATACCGTTAATGAAATAACAAATTTCGAGGTATGTTTTGAATTATATTAATATTTTCAAATATTTTTATTGTTGTCAAAAGTTGCATTGAATTTTTTTTTTTTATTGTCTCGGCGGTCAATTTGAATATTGTTGACCATGATCTCATGCTATATATTTATTGTGCTCAAATTGCAAAGCATTGAATCATTGGGAATGCAAGCAAATAGGCAGTGTGCCGTGTGATAAATAATATTTGTGCTCAGCTAGGAATAAGAGCGTAAAACGCATACACATAGACACTGTCTGAAAATCATTGTGTTTCCGCTACTTTTTGATCGTTCCGCTTTCGGATTTTAATATTATTATTATTTGCCCAGAAACTCATTTAGACGAAAACGATTGAAGAAAATTCCATGCTCTGTCTAATGAACGCACAACAACAATGAACACTTACCGTTCGATTAGAGATGAGCTCGAGCTTGATTTATTTTTTATTTAATATTTTTTTTTTTTTTTTGGTCACGTAATTCAGTATTCAGATGCAAATAAAACTGCCACAAGTTCATCACACCATGATTCGGAATATGATACAGCAAGTGATTCACAGTCATCCGATGAGCCTGAATTAAGAAATCGAAGAAATTCGGGCTCCATTTTGGACAATGATGATGAGATTTTATCGAACAATGCACGTAAATTGGCTATTGATGATACACACGATGCTGATGGTGAGGCCGGTGATGATGAATATGATGTCAGAACTGACGGTAATGACAGTTGTCCATAGAACCAAAGTTTTTTTTTTTTTTTTTTTTGGTCAACATTGAGCCATTTCAAATGATTATTTATTTTTGGGATTTAAATTAGATGACAGTGACGGCGGTAGCATTATATTGGATTTGGAACGTCAAAGAGGCGATGGCGAAGAAGATGATGAAGAGATAGGTAAAATAGTTGCTCATCTTGTTCTAATCATTATTATAAAATCAATCAATGAATTTAATTTTTTTTTAAATTTATTTTCTTCTTCAAAAGATCCATCGAAAAAAGTTGATGACGACGAAGATCGTTCGAATCCACAATATATACCAAAAAGAGGTGTTTTTTATGAGCATGATGATCGTACAGCGGATGATATTGAAGCAAAAGATGGTGATAATGAGGAACCGGCCGAGCCTGGTAATGAATTGCCATCTTCATGAAATTCCGCCAGAAATTTTTTTAATAATTGTCAATTTTCATTGTGATTTATAATTTTACAGTAAAAAAACCATTAAAAAAAACCAGCGACAAATGGGCACATGATTTTTATGATGAATCCGAACAAGCACCAAAATCACGCGCTGAATTAGTCAATTCATATGGTTATGATATACGTAATGAGGATGGTCCACCGAAAACTCGTCGTAATCGTCGTTACAATAGGGGTCCCAGTAAATACACACGAAAATGGGAAGACGAAAGTGCTTATGGTAAATCAAATGCACCGGTACGAAATCCACGGCCCGAAGATTTTCCAGAGCTTGGCTCTAAAATTGATAGGCGCAGCAAAAGTATCCAGTTGGAACGTGAAGAAAAGGAAAATAAATCACGTCAAAATCAATATCTGGAAGATGAACGAAATTATGCGGAGCATAGACGTGGTCCAAATCGTCAGCCATCGGATAGAGGTGATGGTGATCGTCGTGGTGATCGACGACGAAATACACAATCGTCGGGCGGCTATGCATCATCGAATCGAAGTGGCCATCGAGATCAAGGTCATGCGGATGATCGAAGGATGAACAAAGATATGAATTATCATCGTTCGGGACGTAATTCAAATTCAATTGTAATTAAAAATCAAACGCGAAACAAAAATAATAATGATAATTATGAGACGCGTGGCGGTAACCATCGTAATAATAGTGCTGGCAATTCCGATAGACGTAATATTCCGGATGATGAGCATGTTGAATCGATTAGTTTTACTAATTCAAAGTTGACCAACCATCAAACAAATCGATATTCAGGCGTTGATTATTCCAATATTGGTTCGTCAATTCAAGAGCGAGATTTTACGGATGCTCAGATAACGAATCAACAAAGGCCGATCACTGGAAGGCAGCCATTGCAAAATCAATCGGTACCAGTCTCAATTCAACAACAACAACAGCAACAACAGCAGCAGCAACAACAATCTCAGTCTGATGCCCACAATCGCCATAAATATATGCATCCATCGGCAATGCCAACGACAAACATTGACATGAATCTGGATGCAAACAATCAACCACCAAACACAATGTTAGCCACAAATCATACATTGCCAATGGCAACAGCCGGTGCTGGACCCATGAATCAAACCATACATAATCCGGCCATCGGTCAAGTTCAACAACAAGATAATAATTTAAAAAGTCATGGAAGCAAACGTTATTCAAATCAACGTAATCGCACCAATGTCGATACACAGGGACAAAATCAGCCACAACCACAACAATTACCACTAAATGTGGTTCAACAGCCACAAAATGCTCAAACACAAGTGCCACAACCTCAACCGGGTGTCGTACCAAATGTTTCGGCTCAAACCCAATATCAGCCCAATTTTTATGCCAATGAATATCCAACGATAAATCCACCACAAACACAAGCCCAATATGGCCAACCGGCATTCATTGTAATTTGTTTGTTTGTCATTTTTTTTCTTCTTTTTCTTGTAAATTGTTTTTTTTTTTTGAATAATTGTTTTTTTAATTGTACTTTTACAAAACAATTCCGCAGGGCTATCCACCAGAAATGAATCAACAACCATCTGGATCGGCATATATTCAGCAGACTGCACCTCCACAGCCACCAGCCGTCGGTGTTGTACCGCAAATGTTGAATTTCGTTCCAACGCATCCACCCATCCAGGCACCACCGGTTGTACAGCCAGTTCCAAATGCACCCGCTCAATATCCATCGTTTCCATATCCTAATGTTCAAAACTATAATTCAGCAGTAAGTTGACACTGATTTGATTGGAATCGATTGGCCGCCCGATCTGATAATTGATTAATTTCTTTATTGATTTGAATAGAGTGGCATAACGTATTATGCACCACAAACGCAACCGCCTCCAAGACCAATTCTATCACAAAGACGTCTTAAGAATGCTATTCCGATAATGGCGCCGCCAGAACGTAGCGGCAAATCCACACACAATAGCCGATCTGGTGGCAACAATACAAACATGGACAATAACAATATGGTCCAACGGTTTGTGTCCGGTGGCAATATGTATGTACAATGTCATATTATTATTTTTTTTTTGGTATTTCGTTAATTGACTTCATTTTATGGCGAAAATTTTTTTTTTCTACACACAGGTATTCTGGTGATGAAAGTGGACACGAACAACAACAACAGCAACAGGTGAAAAAAATTAATTTTCCGAATGAAAATCGAATGCAAATAAAAATAATAATTGTTTTTTTCTTTCAGACTTCTCAGCATTCACCCGAAAATGCAACAGAAAATATCGATCACATTCTTGACAATATGTTTGTTCAACGGCCGCATCCGTATCAAACAGCAACTGGATTGGGCGGTAAGTCATCGAATGAAATGAAAAAAAAAAGAAAAAAAATTGTTTAATTTACATTTGAACTGAGTTAATAATTGACTTTAAATTTCCCGATTAACAGAATCAACAGCACATACACGTTCATCGCCACCAATCGAAGGACAAAACGTTCATGGTGCTGATATGATTGAGACACAAGAAAAAACGAACGTTGACATTGCGTCCACATCAACATCATTACAAAAAGATGAATCTGATCAGCATCCGGCTTCATCGTCTTTGGTTGCGGTATGTTTGTTTGTTTGCACCTCGTCAACATTTCTATTTCAAATAATCACAATAATGCTAATTTTATTTAATAGTTAAATTGTTTTTAATTATTTATTTTTTTTTTTTTGCATACAGATTTAGATATGAGAATGGAGATTGACATTTATTGCCATCATTAAATCAGCCTGCGAACAGGTGTGATTATTGTGATGACAGCAAAATGACAGCTGAGAAAAATATCACAACTCAAGCAACATTAAAAAGAAAAAAACAACAACAACAACAAAAATAATCATTATTTTCAAATACAACAAAACGGCATGACATCAACGATTAACGAGTAAAAAGAAATCGAACACGGTATCGATTGGTTATGATAAATATGTATCTATGTTTGACAACTTTGAAATCATAGAATGCACGACAAACAAAAAAAAAAAAAATTGTTATGAACTGAAAAACGAACATGAACAGGAACATGAAAAAACTCATTCGAAACAAAGAAAAAAAATGCTTAAATTATTATTATTATTATTATCAATGAATTTTGATAAAAACAACAAAAAAAAAACGAACAATATCGTAATGAAACTAGAAGATGCATGATGCACGACAAAGTTTATTATTATCGAAAATAGTTTCGCACATTTTGCCAGGCGGCCTAATCGCATTCATTTTGTTTTTCTTTTTTTTTTTTTCAAATTCATCAGTATAATTATTGTAGTGAAAACAAAATACGGAAAAATTTAGAATAAAACAGATTTCCCTTCAATAATTTTCAATTTCGAAACTCCATAATTCATTCTTTCAATTTTGTATGGATTCGCAATGTAGGCAGACTGAAAAAGAATCTATTTGATGTTATATTAGTTTCAGGCAAACAGAATTTGGCATTTCTATTGAAATCGAAATATTGAATTATTTTTTTTTTCTGTAAATATTGTTTAATTTAGTGCTCTATAAAAGGATCCGTTCTCATGTGTGAGAGAACCAATTAGCCGCCAATCATATGGATCCGTTTATAGTTTATATATGGAATTTTCATGCAAATATTAACAATAATCGCCGATATAAAGTGAAGAAACAAAAAGATTCAACTGAAAGAAAATACGTTAAATACATAAATCGGATAAGAAAATATTTTTAACGAAATACAAAAAAAAACAAGAAAAAGAAAAGGAAAATAGTGAATTAAGATTGATAAATAAAAAAAAAAGTTGGAGACTTCAAATGAATTTTGCCTCACACTTATTTTCTCCAGGACATATGATGGTTTGTGTGTGTGTGTGTGATGTTCTGCATGCATGTTATTGATGACTGTAACCAATGGTTACATAAACATTGATAAACAAAAACAATGTTTACAAAAACGGAAACGATTGGTGGTCGTTTGTTTCCCTAAATTGTTTGGATACCATCAGTTTGAAATGAGTACGAAAAATGCAGTAAAATTTGCATTGGTGGAAAATGAAACCATTATTGAGGGGGATAAAAATTTGCGACGCAAATCATTGATCATCAAAACCAAACCAAAAGCCACTAGACGTAGCCAAAGTTTGGATCGATTGTATGATGAAAATGAAAAAGATTCAAGAGACGATCGGCGAAATCGAAGGCAATTTATGCATTTGGTAGGCTATTTCAAATATATATATATATATATTGCAAATAGATTTGTATTTAATCAATGGTTTGATTGATGATTTTTCTCATTTTATAGATTGCGGAAAAGAATGAACAAATCGACAAACTTATCAATCGAGTTACAATGTTACATACATTAAACAATGAATTTGCATCGGAACAAAATATTTTACAGGAGAATTTGAAACGCCTTCAGATCAAATGCGATACATATGAAAATGATCGGGCAAAAGGATGCGATTCATGCAAATCATTAACAATTGAAATCGAAAAAAATCATACGACAATTGTTCAATTATCACAGGAAAATGAACAACTAATCAACGATACGAATATGATGAAAGTGTTAATTTATCGATTAAATGTACAGCTACAGAGCTATCAAGAGACGCTTCGCAAAAAAGAGGGCGAAACCAAAGCAGATCGAACCGTTTGTTTTGCCGATCAACATTCCATCACATTTAGCAATTATAAAATTGAATCAATTGACTGGGGTGGAATTCAATCGAATGTATTGGCTCCATTGTTGAGCGCCTATCACGAAACAATAAAAGAAAAAATGAATTTGATAAAACAATATGAGAATGAAATGAGCCATATGGCTGGTCGCTTGAAAGACATTCAAATGGAAAATGAAAAAATGTTTGCCGATATTGAAAGTCTTAAACAAGAAAATGATTCATGGATGGCAGAAAGAGAACGACTTCAAGCTCTTCTTGATGTTTGCAGGTAATATTATGTTCCTTTTTCTCTTTCGAATAAAAATAGTAATGAAATGTGTGTATTTTGTGTCCATTGAAGAAATAAGGCTGAAGTCCATTCGAAACGTGCCGATCTCACAAAAGAAAAACTCACCGAAATAATGAGATGTTATGAACAAAAATTGGTGTCTCAATCGCTTGAAATGCAGAGGCTACAAGAAGCATATTCAAGGCTTAAATCGGAACAAAATACGTGTAAAACGGTACATCAACAGCCGAAACTAATGGTTGAAAGTTTGAAAGACTATCAAAAGTGGGTGTCATCGGATTTTTTTTTTTTTTTTTTGGCAAAACAAAATTTGAATAAAAATTTTAAATTTCAAAATCTTTTTCTCGTTGAATCAAATGAAATAGAAAATTCGAAGATGTTCAAAATCGATTTATCGAGGAGAAAAGTAAATTTATCGATGAGATAAATCAATTGAAAGACGCTAATATCAAATTAGAATTCGATAAACAGGAACAATTACAAAAAATGGCATCACAAAAATTAATCAACGATTCATATGAAGAGAAGATCAGGTGATTTTACAGAATTTTTTTTTTTTTTTGTTTCATTCAATGGAAGAAAATAACAGTTTAAATGTGTTTTAATTTGATTTTTAGAAATTTAGAGAAGAAAATGGAAAAAATTCGACAAAAATTCCATCGAATACAACAATCCAAAGAGGCTCTCAAATGCCGGCTAAAAAATGCGGCTGCATTAAATCAAAAAATTGAAACAGCATCCAAAAATGTAAATAGCATATCGTGGCAAGATTTTCGGCAATTGGAACAGCTCGTTTTTCAGAAAGAGGCCCAATTGCAACAGATGCGTACCATACATTTGAATGAATGCAATCAATTACAACGGAAACTTAATAGACGTGACGAAACATTGCGAAAAATTCTTTTGAATAAAGTTCAATTAAATAAAAATGCAAAATAATTGAAAAAAAAAAAATTAACAGAAATAGAAATTTAGGAATATTCTTATAAGCAATTCCAGATGACGATTGAAGATATAATTGAAGTATTTTTTTTTTTTTTTTGTAATAAATTGAAATTGGTTCAAGTATGAGAGGCCAATATTCCGTGTTTCATGTAATTCAATGCCATTTGTTTACCCTCCGTGTAGCTATCGCACACAATATAGTTCCGCCTCACCCTATTTTATCGATTCCGATAGCGCACTCTTGTGTCATTTTCAAATTGTGCTCCATTTAATTTCACCATCATAATAATATAATATAAACCGAGTTACATATACAATTTCATTCAATCCCTTCTGACTGCAGCCGAATGAATATTGATACCGTCAAATAGTCAACTGAGTCGGTGAAGTATAATGCCTTCAGCTACCATTTTCCGTATGAGCTAAAAGGGAATGCTTCCAATGCATATACTATGAAAAATTCATACAAATACACCAAAAACCATTTGAACTTACAAACAGAGGATATCTACACCGCTAGTGTACACACACATGCACACACACGAACGCAAAATAACATTTGCCTGTCAAAATCCTACACTGCATCGATTTGGATATTATTTAAAATGCCATCCAACCCATACACACAAAACATGTATAGTGTTCAGATATTGGAATACAACGACAAACGCATTTATGCCATTTCGGACACATGAAAAACTGAAAAAATAAACTATGTTATCCATAGTATACGGACGCACTTGATGCAGTCCTGAGCATACATATAATATTCCAATTAAACGAATGAATGAATACAATTCAGTGTGTAGTACATGAAAAATTCTCAGTGGAAATTCGAAAAGTGACTTTAGAAAGAAAACAAAAACTGAAAAAACCAAGCAATTGCCTACATAACGGCAGGACATAAAACATTTTCCGATAAAGAAAATTCATTTTTAAAATGATTTTCACAATTCATTCGAAATAAATAAAGTGATTTAGTTGATAAAGTGAATTTGTAATATTAAAAAAATAATTTAAATTAATTGTGAAATCGACCACCATTTCCTATAAGAAATTGCTTCCTGCTTCAATGTTTTGTTTGGTGTTGTTGTGTTGAATTATTGAATTTTTATTCAATTTCTTTGAAAGGTAATTATTGTGCCAGTTTTGTTGGGAATGAATTACATTTTACACTCAAATAATGAGATTGTATGTGTTGTGGTGTTTATTTGTGGGTGTTCAGTTGTCAACCATATGTGACATATCCTGAAGGACTCAATTCCTAACAGTTATTGTTGCTCAATATAGTTAAAAAAAAAAAACAAAAAAAAAGGTTCCATGACCAATGAAACCGACTTCAATTATTAATGGGTTTCATTGACCGATAACATGCTTCGTTAATGTGAACAGCGGATGGCGATAAATATAAAAAGAATTGATCGATAGACAAGAATGGAACTTTTATAGTTTTTCGTTCATTAATTTTTGTATGCATAATATTAGACATTGCATTTGCATTCAAAACAATAACAACAACAAAAAACCATAATTAAGTCCAATAAATTGTTTGAATGTCCTTTTCACATAGTATTCGCATGGAGGATATTTGCCATCGATGACAGCTCTTGTGTGCGTGCGTATATCCCATTGATGAATCATATATTATACTGTTTCTTTTGTGAGGTTTGCTTATGCTGGAAATATTTGTGATGCGTGCGGGTCTGCAATTCCTTTTTGACATTAGGAAGTTAAATGAATGATAGTTGTAACGCAATACGTGTGTAAAATGTGTAAGCAATGATTCAATCGAATGAAATGTAAATGTGCACAGTGGTTGCATGATTGCAATTTGTTTGTATCCTAATTAGAAAAGAAAAAAAAAATCGAAGCCCTGAAAAGTTCTAAATAGAGTCCAATCAAAATTATAAACGATAACATTGATTTTCTTCTAATAAAGACAAATCGTTCATCTCATTTTGTACCGAAAAAAACCGGAAATACGGTGAATTATTCTCGATATGAATCAATTTCTCTCCGAACGAGAACAATCGCTGTATCATTCATCTGCATTTTCAATGCGCAAACAAAATAAAGCCAAGAAAAAAATATGGATTTACTGCATTGACGCAGCATCAAGGAAAAAATCCTTCGAAATGTATCCCATCCGAATGTGGTTCAATTACTTATCTGCATTATGAAAATCTCATCAATTGACCCGCATTCATAGCTCGTTTTTCTAATGAAAAGGGTTTTTTTTTAAAATGGCATCCACTTATGGTTTGTCAGTTAAACATAAATGGGTCCCTTTTTTGCAGACAACCGGCACACAAATAACAATCTCTTCCATATTCTTTTTCTTCTCGGATTGGTTATTTTTATTGAAATCACCGATTGCCACCAAACTATGTTAAGCAATATCCTGCGATCAATCTTTTAAAGAAATGCTCAAGTACAACAAAAAAATAATCAGCAATTTTCATTCTAATAATTCATCCAATTTGATATGTCCAATGTGCATTATTATTGGTAAAAAATGGTTTTCTTAAATCATACATCAAGTTTTATCATTATTTATGATTGAAGTGTTATATTATCATTATTTGCTTTGTTCGACAAATAATAATACTTGAGACTTAGCATATTTGACTATATTCACGTAGAAAATATACACTTTTTGCCCTTGGTCTGTTGAACAATTTCCGAATTTTAATTTCAAATTAAATTCCAAGCACAAATTATTCTTATATTTCAACGAAGTTTCTATAATTGTCTCACAAATGACAACAATTTTCTTCAATAATACGTAGTTAATATTATAAAACAAACATGTTTTTCATTTTTAAACGGAAATATTATCAGCCTCACAATATTTGGACGGTCTTTAATTTGAATATTTTTAATATTCGATCGGAATATTGGAATCGAATTTGTATAATTGATCAAAACATGTTTACGTTTTACTCTTCATTGCACGCAATTATTAATGTCACATGCGTGGAAACCGAATGGTATACAAGGTGTCCAAATCATACCGGCAAATAAGTAGATTGAGTCTCAATCAACCTGAGCCTTTATTTCTACACTGAATTCACGCCGTAATTCATTCATTCATAGTATTGGTATTCGAGCATCTGCGATCCATGAAATCCGGCAGCATTATCAAAATGGATAATTTGTATTGACAAGTTTGTTCTAGTTATTTATTCCAAACTGAAATAAAAAGAGGCTATACGGAAAAGTTCGTGGTTGCGTGCGACTACCTTGTCGATTTCCGAAAAAAAAATTTTTTCTAATAATAAAAATATACAAACGAAAATATATAAATGGCGATGTGTTGATCTATAGGGCCATCAATTGCTTTTTCGATTGGAAATTTCAAATTATTGGTTAGCTAAAGGCTTTTCATTTTCAAGAATTAAAAGTGCAAAAATGGGGGGTTACATTTACGGTTTGGCTTTGGTTCTAGTTATATTCGGAGGAATTGTAAGTTGGTCTATTTGGTCTATTTTTTGGCTTCAAAATGAAAACATCTTTCGTTCTCGTAATTAGATAATCCAATGTGAAGGTACTGTTGGTACCAGGAATGTTGGGAGTGCTGATAGTGCGACCTTGTCGAATCAGAAACAAAATGAACCAATCTTTGATACCAAAGAAGATCAAATACGTTTGTCGAATGATTTAATTGAAAATATTGTCAGCGAATCGATTTCCGGAACCGTACCTGCAAATGACAACGTAATTGGCAAAATATTACAACATCACATAATTCAAATTGCAAAAGGGATGAAATCTAATATCTATGAATATTATAAGGATGGCGACCTATTCTTGAATCTCGGCAAATATGAAACACTTAAGTTATTTTTAACAAATTTCGGTGACAAAGTGAAAAAAATTGATTATTGGTACTGTTACGGCAATGGAATTCCCGAAAATATTATCAGAAAACATGCAGATACTTTAGAAGAGGTGCGAATTTTTCCATACACTGATCTGACATATTGGGACTATACATTACGTGGCAAAAATGACATTCAGTTTCTAAAAGTGAAAAGATTTCAATTGGGAGGTGCAAACACACGAATAGAACTTGATTTGAAATCAATATTTCCCTATCTTGAATCTTTGGACCTGAGCGGACTCAAGGGCCATGTCGAATGCTTGGCAAATATAACAGAATTGAATGAATTAGCGTTGCCATCCATTTCGATAGAAGAAGATCAACTTGTATCTATTTTTAAAAATAATAAGAACCTGAAAATGATTCGCCTCTTCAGACCCAATAGTCTGGAGACAAAGCAGTCGATTGCAACACATTTAACGCAGTTAGAAACACTTGAAGTTGAATGTCCTGGCGAAAAGTTTCTGTTTGAAAAAACCCATTGGGAAAAGTTAGTAGATTTTGAGTTACGAAATACAAAGCCAATTGTACTTCAAACAGTGAAACACTTTAATATTAGATTTGATAAAATGTACAAACCGATTAGGAAACATTCATTTAATATGCCAAAATTGCAAAAGCTCACCTTGAATGGAAATCAAACGGATAATGGAATCTTTGATTTTATCAATAATTTCAATGGTGTAGATAAAGTGGAACTTTTTGTAAAAAACTTTGATACCCTAGAATGTATTAAGAAATTGAAAAAAGTCAGAGAATGCGTGACAATTTTTAGTGCAAATAGAAATATTCAATCCGTAGTAAATATGCTCAATAATAATTTCGATACAAATTCTGAATTGCGAACATTGAAGTTTGTAAATCTTGATGATGAATACTATTGTGAAAATTTTTATAAAAATGCAATGGAAGGAATCGATGACGATAAAATGCAAAAATACAATGTAGAATTGAAAGGAAATTCGAAAGTATCATGGACATTATCACACGAGCACGAGATTGGGAGACGTGAAAAAGTTTTGGTGTTTAGACGCATCGATAAGCCAGCAGCAGCAAGTCTTGCATGAAATATATATGGTTTTTCTTTTTACAATGTTTGATTCTAACTTCTAACATGTAATTGAAATGTAAATCGTAATTAATAAAAATAAAGTGAGTTTTCAGGCTCAGAATTCCAGTTCCATTCACTGTGCTTTTGCTACTGTTATCTACGAGACTTTTATTGTCGCATTTCCATTTGGAAATTTCTGATTCCTTTAATAAATCATGATATCATTACAAACAATTTGATAACCCTAATTTTCATCTTTTGAATCATATTCTCCATTGCGTCGCCCCACAATCGATTTTCAAGAATAAAAACAGAATTTTTTTTTTTTGTAAGAACAATTCTTGTAAATCATCTTAAGGAAAAACCGCATATTTATGGATCGCTTACTGCTTACTGTACACCGCACAATAAAACTTCTTTTGTAAAATGACTTGTTTGCGTTCGGCACGTACATAAAACAATTGTAACTCTTTCTCTCATTTATTTCCAACGTTTTCATTTCCAACTGATGTGTGCATTGCACCGGTTCGTTATTATTGTATTCATGCATATTATTTTCACCGCCATCGTTAGCATTTTAAATATATATATATATATATATAAATGTAATCCACTACAATGCATTGTGCACATAGAGATCGGAATTGAATCGAATGTTGTGATGCTTTTTGTCTTGTTTGTTTTTTCTTTTTGTGTAAATTTAATACGTGTAATACTTGTAACTTGTATAGTGTATATAAACCGAACTTGACGATGCTCCCGTTCTTCACTGTCACGTTTACTCTTGTTTATGCCTGTCTTCACACTCATAACTTTGTAGATTTTTATTTTTTTCTCTCTCTCATTTGTTGATTGTCGAATGGTTGTGTGTGAGCTCGTGCTCATTTGTACCGCGCGCAATGCGATTACATCAAGAATATCGAGAATATGTCACTGCCAAATGCTAAATAATTAGAATTTGGTAGATTGTGAAATTTGAAAATACTTTTGCTTGTTTCTTTGTGACATAGCATTTGCTTCCTTTGTTTAAATTGTGTTTAACCAAACAATTGTGTGTAAGTAAAATGATGAAAAAAACGTGGTGTTTTTTTTTTTGCTTCTGAAATAAAAATTCCAACCTAACAACTACAATTTCATTCAGCGACTTCATGCGATATGTTAATAATGTGTCAGTGAACTGTCAGAATTTGTTCAGACACCGAAAATAATAATAAGCAAATCATCAGCAAAATGTTCAATCGATTTCAAATAGTGATGAAAGTGAACATTTTAACGCATTCATAAATCTACGATAAAAATAAATTGAGTGTATGCAATGATAGCAATGGACACCGAATAAGAAATTAAGGGGAAATTTTTTTTTTTTTTGTCAATGATCAGCTTATTGATCAGTGTCGCTGAATACGCACACAATAAAACTGTGTAAATTGATTGTCAAGTTAAATTGATTTAAATGATAAAATAGTGTCAAACGGGCGTCTGCCATTCGAATAGTTAATTTCTTCTGTTTTCAATTCAACAATCTACATATACACAGTAGATGTATGCGATAGCAAGCGCCGCAATACACCGCATCATTTGGTGAAATATCAAACAGAAAGCATATACAGAGCAAAGATCAGAATAGCGACGAACAAGAAGGAGAAGAAAAAGAGAACCGGCAAAATAAATCATCATCAAATGTTTCATTTATCCATTCATTCAATTTCATATGGACGAGGGTCAATGACCGCACATAACCGAAACCATGTATAAGAATCAAATGAAGATGAACCGGCCTTAGCTCAAATGAACAATTCTGTCTGTTGTTCAGCTGAGGAAAAATAAAAAATTACGTTCAAATGAGAATCAAACTTAACCGATAATTTATATTGTGTGTTCGGTGTCCGGCGTACAGCGTACAGCGTACAGTGTTCGTTCTGCATAATAGAATTTCATTTTCTTTACAACTTTTTTGAATTTTGTTTTTTTGTTTTTTGTTGAAACAATTCGAATTATTAGTAACAATTGTTGAAACAGTTGATATATTTATAGATTGTTTAAATAAAAAATTATTTGACCGCTGTCACAGCGATTGAGCGGACCATTTAACAAACATTTCATTGATCTCCGATCTCAAGTATAGTCGCATCAAAAAGGCGCTGTGTTCAATGTTGAACTTGTGAAAAAATGTAAATGTATGACCGCATAGATTGGATACCGGTGCCGATTTTGCCGCTTTCCTTCTACAAAAAGTTTTTTTTTTTTTCTTTTTTCTGTCTCTCCGATGGCAGATCATAACTCGATCGGTCAATCGATCGATCGATTACTTAAAAATACTTAATAATAATAATGAAAGAAATGGATTTCAGCCATGCGGCAAATATTCAAAATGACATTATTCCAAATAATAAATAATTATTACAATTATAATTTTCTATTGGCTGAGTTAAAAATGGAAGCAAAACGTATCCGCCAAATCAAAAACATTTGTACGCTATTTTGTTCGATGTTTCGATTTAAAATTGTTATGGGCAATGTAATCGCTAGACTCTGCAATCTTTGCAATTTTAAGCGCTAAATTGTTTAACTGTGTATTTTATCAATGGTTTCTGAACCATGAATTTCTTTTTCTTTTTCTTTTTTTTTTGTTTGCTCCGAATGTCAATGGCCCTAAAACGATCTTCATTCTAAATCAATGTGTAAACCATGAAGAATTTCAAGAATCGTAAACTAAATCGATGATTGAACGATTTTTCGCTTTTGTTTGTTGCACACGCAAATCGAATTGTTTTTATTTTGACCTGCATTACGTGCACAATGTAATCGAAATCGTGAATTTGATGGCGAATGCATTGATGTGACAATCAAGACATGAAATGGGGAGAGGAAAAAAAAAGAAAAATTTATCGGGAAGTCGAGACATGAAATTTTTCCATTCGTGACTTGAGTGAATTTGTTTGCTTTTCTTTGGAATTCAAAATTCTAATTGTTTCTATTTCGATTTTTATTTTCAGATTCAGAACTGTTGCATATGCTGACAAATCGAAATGCAAAAGAGATGATCCTAACTCTTCAATCGAATTGAATACAAAACCAAAAAAAGAGATCTCAAATTATATTTTAATACTTTTTCGTTCGTAACGGCAAACGCTGACACATGATAAAAATAACAACGACGACGACAAAAGAAAAAAAAAGAACAAATAACGTAGTTTGCCAATTGTGTGTGAATGACATATATATTTCATGCATTGAATACAGCAATGGAATCGTGGCGACCGCATTTGATCATCATTTGAATCGCGGTGATGTGCCCTGATATTAAATATATATATATATATAACAAAAAATATAGTGTTTGTTTTATGTGACAAATTGAACGATGACACAACATGAAAAATGCAAGCGCATTTTCAGATTCAGAACTGTTGCATATGCTGACAAATCGAAATGCAAAAGAGATGATCCTAACTCTTCAATCGAATTGAATACAAAACCAAAAAAAAGAGATCTCAAATTATATTTTAATACTTTTTCGTTCGTAACGGCAAACGCTGACACATGATAAAAATAACAACGACGACGACAAAAGAAAAAAAAAGAACAAATAACGTAGTTTGCCAATTGTGTGTGAATGACATATATATTTCATGCATTGAATACAGCAATGGAATCGTGGCGACCGCATTTGATCATCATTTGAATCGCGGTGATGTGCCCTGATATTAAATATATATATATATATACAAAAAATATAGTGTTTGTTTTATGTGACAAATTGAACGATGACACAACATGAAAAATGCAAGCGCATTATCAAAACTGAAATGTTAACGGGCAAAATTATTATTATTATTTTTTTTTTTTTGAATGAAAAAACAAATAGAAAAAAAAAGAAAAAAAATTCTGATTAAATGTGGAATTTGATGATGTGTGCGATTAATGAATGAACTGAATACATAATTCAAAGCTTGGGAGCACAGTGTTTGTGTGTGTTTGGCATATAAGTATTATTGTGACACAAGAAGAAAAGGAAGGAAAAAAAACCCATAGATAAGCAAATCATGGCAAAACATTCGAAAATTATAACCCAATGTTGTGTTATGTGAAATAAAATTTGTCTTGACGAGTGTAAAATTAACAAAAAAAAAAAAAAAAAAAACGAGAACAGATTTAATTTTGAACGAATGATTCGACTAAAAAATGCTTATCACGTATGACAAAACACGATATTAAATATTCAGCGCCATATTCAGACATAGACACGGTTAATTGTACCAATAAACCAAAGGCAAACAAATTCAAACTGTTAATTCAATTATCAAACAAACCGATCCAAAAATTTGCCCGCTTAATTTGGAGAAAACATTTATTATACAATCCAACAAACAATCAATTCGAAATTGATAAGAATAAGAAAAATTTATTTGGTGTATTTTCATTAGCAACGCAACATTTTCATTGAACGCCACAGTGTCGACACATTCCTCATATGATTTAAGAATAAAAATAAAAATAAAATTAAAGCGAGAGAAAAAGATTGAGAAGAAGAAAAAAACAAACGAACGAACAAATGAACAGTGGAGATTCGGGGAATGATGTGATCATGACATTGTTGCATGCGTATTAAGCCGGCTGTCAAAATTGCTTTTGCTCATATCATTCGGTGGCATCAATGGATTATTATCATCTTAGCTGGCCACAAATTAATGAGCTGATCAATTGAAAGTTAAAAAAACAAAAAATAAAATCGTACGCATACATTGAATCGATTCGGCCACACTTTGAATCAATCTTGACAATTGCAATTTGATATCCAAATTCTAAATTGTCATTGTTAGAGCGTGTCAGTGTGAAACTTAAGAGAATATATAAAAGAATACCACCGCACAATCAGATGATTGTTTGTTGTGTGTATTTTGTGTTTGCAAGCCAGTAGTCAGCACCACAATCATTTCAACCGTTTCGAGCATTCGAGCCAATATTCGAGCGTTCGGTGAACATCGTTTTGTGGATGTGTATATATTTCGCTTCATTTTTTTCTTCTCTCTCTCTCTCTTTCTCTCTCATCGCATATGATAAAATTTGTACACCAGCCCAGATGGATGTGTACGTGCGCTGATAGAAGTTAACATTATTTCTTCTTTTCCATTTTTCGGATTAACAAACAAAATGAAACAAAAAGAGAAAGAACGATTGACAAATTGGAAATGAAAACAACAACACAAACTGGTGAAAAGCATGTGGCCTGACATCGGCGTACCATTTTAATCAGTATGTGTTTACAGAACGATACAAACGAAACCCATCGACACACCACAATTTTTATTCATCCGTTTGAGCTCGTGCATAGATCATTCTCATCAATATTGCGGCGTGGATAGTTTTCTATTGCCAAAAATTATTTTTTGCAAAGCCCTAAAAATTGTTGTTTCGCCCAAAAAAAAACCCCAACAACAACACACACACATAAAGTGTAATTGTTTCACAAATTTTATATTATGGCAGGCATTAAAAACCGAAACGGCTGTAGTGCAAACAAAATGATTTAATAAAATCAATTCGTGATATGATTAGTTCACGCGGGTCATACATAAAAAAAAGAACGTGAAATTTTGGCATTACAGCAAAAACGAGAGAAAGAAATAAAAAAAAATTGTGAAATTTTAGCGCAAAAAAAAAAAACAAACAAAAAGTTATAAGGGAAATAAGACGAAGAAGTAAAAAATGTGCAAGAATAGAATGGAACGCAAAGAAATACCGATTTGGATGCACAAATCGAAATAAAGTATTCACCGTTAGATTGCAATGCTACGGCGCTCATCATTGTGCACAAAACGCTTCATATTATGCACATAGACAGAACAATCGAATCGAGTGTGATCGCTCGACTTGAATGCAAAACAATCCGGTCCCTTTTAATTCGGTATGCGGTTAAAGTTCGAACGAATCAAGTGTGAAGTGTGAATTTCTTTTTGAACAAAGAAAAAAAAATAAACATAGAAAAAGATATCAAGTTGTCACATCACTAACACTGTAACGGCCACAAAGCCCTAAATAAAATCAAATCAAATCAAATGGATTTGGCATTCACTTTTAAATGTATTTTGTACATTTTATATATATATATTCGAATTTGCACCTATTCGGAATATATATATATATATAATTGAATAGAACGAGTCATTGGAAAGCCGATTAGAAATTTTTTTTGTTTTTGTGTATTTATTCGATTTGAAATTTCAACTTGATTCTGGGGTGAATTTGAATGAAATCGATAAAATTGTGTGTCTATTTTAGCAAAAGTAACACAGTGAAAATTCGAAAAAATAAATCAATTTTAGTTGCAGGCCATTTGAATGTGCATGTCGGCCCCGATTCCATTTGTTACTTTTTTTTCTTTTTTTTTTGATTAAGCTTTAATTATGCGTATGGTAAATTACGCAGAAATATCAAACTGAAATCGATGTTAATTATCAATTCACCAGTTTAATCGATATGATTTAAAAGTAAAACTTAAAATAAAAAAAAATAACACACACACAGACATTGAACCCCGCTGCAAAAAAAAAAATAGAAACAAAAAAGTGCTACATTCATCGAATGAATCGCATGGATTGATTCCATTGTGCAATTTCTAAATTAAGAAGAAATTAGGTAAATAATCGTTTGAAATAGATTAGAAAATTCAAATAAAATACACAATGATGGACCGAGAAAGTCTTAGCGAATGGGCAAAGGATAAGCCTTTAAGTATATTACAATTGGATCCAGCTGATCGTGCCGTTCTAAGAATAGCAGGTGAGTGAACGTTACAAAAATATCAAATAGATAAATGCCATCTTTCATGCGCTGAATGGCCACTGTTTTGGTTTTCCTTTTTGTGGATTTTGTTTTTTTTTTATCATATTGTTGATGAAATTGATGGATTCGTGGAGCCAAGGAAAACAGAAACGTATTCGAAAGCCGAAGGAGACCATTTGGCCGGAAATTATTGAATTATTTATTTAAAAAGAAAAAAATAATGAAAAATGCAACCGCAACGGCTTTACTGAATGAATGCGAATGGATTTCGATGTGTGTGTGAGTGTGTGTGGATAGATCCATTTGTTAAAGTTGATGGCGATGTGGGTTTTGATCAACTATGTTGTTGGATTTAAGGTCTTTAATTTGTTACGCTTCTAAAAATTTCTGCATGCAACCAAACCAATTCAATGCTGTGTGCATCGACTACGTATGTATATGTATATGTGAGCTGTTTTCATTGCTTATTCATTATTATTATTTCTGGCATTTGTACATTAATTTACTTCAGGTTTTTGCCATGTTTTGTACATTACATTCTAATTTTGTTTTTTTCTTTCTTCTTT
>GL501511.1:2390874-2406972 GCA_000149185.1 Mayetiola destructor
GATTCACTTTGAATCATGTTCTTCATGAATTTTCTCCATAATAAATGAAACAAATGCTTTATTATCTTGTATCTTTGCCCATTGCAATGAGAGACAGAGAGAGAGAGAGACTTTTCCACATGCTCATTCCACCGTGCTCCTTTTCAATTCATATTTTGATCTTCATTCATGGCTTTTCTACTGCATTTTTTTAACTAGTTTCGTCTTATGTTCTGTTTCCACATTAAATAAGATTATTTATTATTGCTGTTGTGTGCATTTTATTTCGTACCCTGAACATAATTTTATTATATGGGCATGAATGTGCATGCTGGACTCAAGAATTGTTCGACGGCAATATATACCTGATTACTCAACATAATAAACTAATACATGTAAAATGTGAAAAAAAAAATTGTGTTCAAATTATGATTAACGCAATTGGAAAGTTCAAACATCCGTCGAAATTCGCTAAAATCGAAAAAACTTTATCGAAAAATTAACAAAATAAAGTTATCGATACGTTCTGATGTTTAACATTTTTCTATATGCGAAGGCGGCACTTGCGCCTCAATGCGAAACCGCAAGTAGAAGAATTATTTAGGTATTTATTTATTGATCGAAAGTAGATTTTTTATTTGTCTTCAAGTCTGCAAGTCGGTGTAAGCGAGAAACAGAAATGAATTTGAATTATTCAGAATATTGCGCAATACACGGAACTAAAAACGTCGAGAAATTCGAAAAAAAGAAATAAAAATCGTTTTTCTTTTTTGCGGTATTTGCATCTGAATATGAAATGCATTCATTTGCAATATTGTAGCGTAAAATGATTAGAAAATGACGAATAAAGTGAATGGAATTGTTGTGTGCAGTGTACAGTGTACATCAAGATGAATTCCCTGCATTTCGGAGAAAAAAAAAATGTATCATTTGATTGGGGGAAAATGATGTAAACACTCAACACTAACCACCATCAACAATAGTTTCATGAATATAAAAAGAATAAACACTCTGCATACCACATGATCATCACTTGTAACATTATTATAAGCGAAAAAAATTTCTTGTTGAATAACACACAGAGAAAGAAAATGCTTCACCTAAAATAACAACAATACGATAATTGCGCTACAAAATGGTTTCGATTTTATTTGCTTCTTTTTCGTACATTCTCTTTGGATAATAAATAATAATCATTGCTTCATCTGCAGATTAAGAAAACCAAGAGGATTGTCTATCAAATGAATCATTTTACTAAATCGCTATCGATCATAGCTCATTTTTAATGTGTCCAACATTTGGCACTTGTATTTTCTATAGCATCTTAATCATTTCGTATTCGACATCCCCCCCCCCCGTCTTTTGTTTAGATTTTCTTTCTTTTATTTTTCTTTTTGTGGCCCGAATGTATTTCGTATTTTGCTGTAGCATACAATTGTTGTGCATGAATAATTTCGACATTCTAAAAATGCATTCAATTGACTGACGCTTAGACAACAATTGAGGAAAATATAAAGAAATAATTTTATTTCAAGCAACAGGTTTGCATGATTGACGATCCCGCAATGAAGAAGATGCTGATAATGAAAATAATGAATGCGATGCACATTTCAATTTTATGTTTTTCAAAAAAAAAATTTTAAGCTTTGCATGTGTTCAGTTTTATTATTCAGTGCTCATCAGATTCTGCAGACATTTTAATTTTACGCAAATATGTGATGAGGTGTTCAATGTTCAGTGTGTGTTTATACTTGAAAAATAATTTGAAAAAAAAATATGGGCCTCTTGATCATTGATCACATTATCACTGGTGTGAAATGAACGAATCCCAATTATAATATGATTTTCAAAGCACTTATTTTTTTCTTTCACATTTATGCTGAATAAATGGCCAATATTTTTCACCATCGGTTGAGAAATTTCATCATAATATTCATTTCAATTTGGTATTCATATGGTTAGCGACTTGTAAATATGTTCATACATCCACCAATCAACTAACGATATGCAAATAGATCTTGAATTCAATAATTGGCAATTAACAAATGCTATTTTTACATGGCGATTTGAGTGCGAATAAATTTTGCCTATTTTTGCCACACAGTTTACGGGTCGAATGAATGAAAAGATAGATAATGGATTTTCGGTGTCCAATAGCCATTTGCAATAGACAAAGTCAATTTTTCATTGTCCATTGGCCGGCATACGAAAATGTTTTGCTTCTAATTCTAGAAAGAATCTATACGAGTACTGAATTTCGCTTTCGTATAAATCATACGCAAAACACACAATATAAACACTGAATAAACAAACAACGATGAGGAACGTCATCAACCCAAATCTAGAACATTTCACAAGTAAATTGTTGTGTTTAATTGAAATCTGTGTGTATCTGAGTATCGAGTGTCAGTTTTGGAGAAGAAAACAAAGTAAAAAATAAAAAAAAAACAAAAAACAACAATAAATCCATCATCGTTAAGGAAATGAGTCATTCAAATAAGCGTTTATAAAAATAAAATAAAATTTACATACAGAAATGTGATACATTTTGATTTAAATGTTTTATTTTTGTTTTTTTTCCGTTTTTCAATTGCTTGTTCTCGTTTCTTCAATTGAGCATTCTCGCAAAAAAAAAAACACACACACACACTTGTTATTTGTTAATTTGCTCATAAATATTTTTGAAAAGATTTCAACTAAATTTGATTTCGCATCGGCAAACTGCATAATTTCATATATCGAATATTAAATTTCCAGCGAATGGAAATGCAGCGTTATTGTCGATGAGTTCATCATGCATTACGATTTTTTTTTCTCTCTCTCGATGCATTACAATTCTGTCTAAATCGGATGCTTAATAATTTTCGAATTGAGATTTTATCCACATGCAAAAGCTACAACAACAATTGAACAATAATAATATAAGAACTTCCTAATTGAATAATAGCTTTGCATCGTTGCTCTAACATACTTTTTGCCCATTTGCAGAAGGTGTCGAATAATTCCAATATTATGCGAAGAACTAGAAAACGAAAGCAAGCGAGAACGCAAAAAAAAAAAATTAAAACGAAAAACAAAAAACAAAACACGATTTCGTGCAAAGATTCAGTTAAGTTGACTTGGGCTTTTGGTATGATTATTATTTTTATCTCAATTCCATTGTTTGAACAATATTTTTGTCTTTTTATGCGCTATAATTATTCAATCTCTTTCGCAGAGATTTTTTTGTTAAAATCGACGAAAGGCATTGAACAAAGTTGTTTTTTTGTGGGTACTTTTCTCTATTTTCGTCTTTCGTCTATCTATTTTTTTTTTTTTTGATAATAATAATAATGTGCAATTTGCATACCAATTCCGGTGAGAACTAGACACTGAAGCAAAAACAGTCTCTCAAATTATTGAAATCCAAATACAATAAATAATAAGATGGTTTGATGACGTCATTCAAATTTATGCAAATTTATTGCTATTATCAGAAGATTCTGTGAATGTTTTTTGCGTTTTTAGATAATTGTTAGTCGGATGATGTGATGGCCTTAAATCATTGTTGATTCACATCATTAAAAAAAAAAAAAATTGATGGGAAATTAAGATGTTTGCAGCCGATTATTATTAATTATTAGAAAAATATCGGTGGTCAAAGCCATTACCATTTTTCAACAAACAATGGGCTTACACCAATTTAGTATTCAACGTTCCGATAACAAATCGATTTTGGCCAATTCGACCAGACAAACGTCGGTGATGATCATTAAAATCATAAGAAAAAATGCCAATTAAAATTATAGATCGTATGACGGCAAAATGATTAACAAATACGATGAGACATTGAAAATGTTAAAAATGGCATCCAATATGTTTGTGCAAAGGTCGTACCGAACATTCTCAAAAAATTGGAATTCTTTTCTATACACAAAAGTAGTTCGCATATTTTGGGAACGCTTCTGTTTGTTTTATTTGTAAAATGGAAAAAAAGACAGAAAAAACGAAAGAAAAGAAAAAACAAACAAATCTATTTCATTTCAGAATGAAATGCGGCTTTTGTTAGCGAAATGAAACCAAAATTTAGCCACGTCGCATAAAATAAACAATGAGATGGATTAGTTTCATAATGAAAACAATGTCGACTTTCGAACACAGACACACACAAAAAACTGTTTTGAAATGAATGTTTTATTGTTTCGTTTTTTCCAATTCATTTGCGTTTCTGTTTGGGTATTTTTTGTGTTTTTGTTTTTTCGGTCAGTCGGTTGGACAGTCTTTCGATTTCAATAATAATAACATTACAATTTGGAGACATTTGTAAAAATTATCGTTTGAAAAAGGTGTCGATTTGCTTAAGAAACAAAAAAAAAAGAAAAAACAGACGAAGCATTGTTTTCCAATGAAATTCTAACGTTTCGTGACAAATGCAAACACATTCGGGATATTTGAATCCGATTTTGACTTTGTTATGCGTTTCACATAACCCAATAAAGGTTTATTCAAATAAATCCAAACGTTTTTCTTCTTTTTTTTTTAAATGAATAAATCGAACGTGAATGAGATAATTTATTGACACATTGTCAAAAACAATAGGCCACATCTTATACTCCCATTTAAATTCTATAAATTTAAAAGAATCAATTGAATGTTTGATTTGGCGATAAAATAATTTTTTTTTTATTAGATCACTGGTTCAGATACGGTCATTTCGACATTTATTCTATTTAGCGAATTCCACACGCAATGCTGATTGGGAATATGAATGGTCCGTTGTCAGTTTCCAAAAAAAAAAATCGGCTTGATATTCTGATCATTCGACAAAAATGTTATGTCTGACATAATTTTTTTAATTGAAAATTACATTAAAATCATAAGCTGATAAATTTCAAAGAGAAAAAAAAAACAGGTACCGCGCTCAACAGACAAACAGAGAGCACAGACTCTTGTGGCTCATAGGCAATGAAGAAATAATTGAATTGTTTTCGGTAAATTTAATTGCTGAACAAATAAAAGTGGCTCGTTATCGCTCATGCTTCGCATGTATGTACACAAAACAATGAGCTGATATTCATTTTCAAGTTGTTACGTGATATAAATGCTAAACATTCATTGGAAATTGGAAAGGAAATAGATTGAGACATCATTAAAACATTATTGTTAGACTGTGACCATTGAAGTCAGCCAGTGTATGTGTTTGTGACTCATTCTGCAAATTTTAAATCATTTTTAAAATGATTTGAATGTTTTGATGGAAGCATTTCCTCCATTATTTCCATTCGGATGTGATTTTTGCGTATGCAAACAAATTCACATTCCGGCTAATTTACATTTCGACAAAGTGAGCAATAAATGCCGTACACTCATCGAAATTGATGACGCGAATGTTCGCACAGTGCGAACGTGTTAATGTGTGAAAAATATATATTCGCATTACGTCAAGGTTAGCCGAAAAGTGTGATGTTCATCGCTTTTTTCTTTTCTCTTTTTTCCTTCAAATGAAAATTTTCATTGTGTTCCAAACAATGGAAAAATGATGATCGTATCGCGCTGATTGCAGCAGTCGGACAAAATCATTCGATAATGTTACAATGAATGAATATGATACGAAATTATTTTCTTAAAAATACCACTTTTCTATTCGCCACAGAAATTGTTCATTTCTACAAAGATCTGAATTGGTGAAAAAAAATAAATCGGAAATTACGTTGCAAATCGAATTGAATGGAGAAACAGTTTTAAGTGTGAATTTTGCAAAAGATTCTCCACTCTCCTCTCCTCCTCTCCACTTTCAATGACAAATTCCAAATGAAATGATCCGTTCAATACACAGAATTTCATTGCACATCATTTGTGTTCACATGCTTAATGATTATCGATGCGTGAATCAAGTGTCTTGCAATTTATGATGCATGCAAAAAGGTGAAACGAACGGTATTGCTTCAGATCATAAAGTATCTATATTTATGCTAATTGAAATGAATACGCGCTACGAATAAGAGGGAACACTTTGCATTCCATTCGCAAAGTTTTATTCTCACATCAAAGATTTAACACAAATAATAACATTTTTATATTATTCATTTCTTGCCGGACTTTAAATTTTAAATTCAGATCGTTTGTATTTTGGATGGATGCATTTGTCATATGACAATTATTTTTTTTTTAACTGGTTTCCTCCTTTGAAATTAAATACAACATTAGATGCAAGGCTCTTTTTTATTGCAGTTAGTGTGCAATTAATGGTTATTTTAAGATATGAAGTCATTTCGGAGACATTTATCATATTGACATGCATTAAACATATTGTTAAATATTCATATGCAAACAACAAACTAATTGTTAACATTTTCATTTCATTTTCAGGTAATGCAATCCACTCCTGGCATTTAAATTTATTTGTATATATTTTTCATTTTTTTTTTTTTTAATTGAATTGTTATTGGCTGATGCTGTATTGTTGGTAAGTTATGCGTTATTCTAATTTGTGAGACAATTTTCATATCGGTGATGATTTATGATGATTCATTGAAATATTTCATTAGCGAAGAATATCGACGCGGAAAATTTCTATGAGAAAAACCAATTTGTTTATGCGGTAATTGATACTAAAAAGCCGCAAATTCTAAATTCTACAACACAAAAGAAAAAGACAAACAAAGACTGCCAAGCTAAACGCGATAGTACTGTTTGATGTGCGATGCTATCAATTTTTCAACGAGTTCTCATTATTCTTTATATTTTGTCGCTATGGGATAAACCAACGGAAATTTTTGTTTTGGCGAAAAATTCGGCATTTTCGGAAAAAAAATCCGGTCAACATGAAAACAATATGAAATATGAAATGTATTTCAATTTTTTCTTTCTCCCAATGCAGTCAATCTGTTTTTAAAGCTTATTCAAGCACACGCACGTGCTTACGGCAAATCACCGCTAGATGTCATCATCTGTGTGATAAGTTTTATTTCCTATTTTATACAATGGTCGATCATTATTATTATTTATCCGTTAACCGAATATTTCAATGGTGAATTTGCTTACCGAATTACAATTTTTTTTTTTAAGCTCAATGCAATTGCGTGATTTAAACAGCCTTAGATTATTCCATCAGTGAATGAATGAATCTGAAGCTGGTTGCTTCGAGCGTTGTTTCATTTAAATTTTTCTTGATATTCAATGCAAAGAAGCAAAACTAAATTCGAAAAAAAAAAATCAAAAACATCACCATTAAATAAGAGTGCAAAAAAATATTATTCAATTTTTCATGCAAATTCTATCAAATCAGAGATAACCACAAAACTTGAATCGTTAATGTATTCACAATTCGTGGTCCTTGTGAATGATTTCTTAATTATTATTTTTTTACATTCAATGCTTGTCGTTGTTAGTCAATCAAACGTGAATGAGGATGAGTACAAAATTCGCGTTCGAATTAAGTTTTCGTAACGTTGACTTCAGTCAGTTGTCAATTTCCCAAAAGCAAAAAAAAAAACAGACACACGGAATGCACTTGCAATGCTGTATAAATTGCCAATTATCATCCAGTTCAACTTCTCAGCGATATGATTGTGGTTGATATCCAGCTGAGTTTCTCACAATTTGTTCAATCCTGAATCGATTCATTTTGATTATTATCATGATTCATGATTATTATGTAAAGCGCCAACGCATTAATGCGAAACAATTTATGAATTATTTTGAATCTCATTGGAGTTTAATTTTGTTAATTTTCTTTTTTTTCGCATTCATTTTCGGCATACGTTTCAATATCATGTAGTTTTGCGTCTATAATTGAATGACAATGAATGGGAAAAAGATTAGTGAATTAAAGCGATTAAAATCGTTCATAATCACCGTGGTTTGATATACAGGCACGTGATCATTTTGAAAAAAAAAAACAATTAAGAAAAACAATTCAATTCGTTCGATTCTAAGTTTAATAATAATTTCTGTCATAATATCTAATTTCAATTGAATTTTTATACTCTTTCAAACGAAAGAACTATTTTGTCCCATGATTCACCTCCATTATGTTATTCATTTCATTTATTCGACTTGAATATGTAATTGGAAAATTGGAATTGCAACATTTGCAACACAAAAATTCAATATAAAAAAATAATCCGCGATTCAGTAGCAATATTGGCATACGGAAAATTACCATAACACTAGTTAATGATTCATTTGTGATGTAATTATTGATCATTTTCATCGTCCTTGCAGCTCACCAAACATGTATGCCAATCAGTTTTGTCTATATGAACCAAACAAAAATCAACAATTTTTTTCTTTCATAATTTTTTATATGACAAAAATCGTTGAATTCGAATTAAAATTGTTTTATCGGGCAAGTGGGTGGTAGTCAGGTGCGATCGAAATGCAAAGCACAAAACTATCACTCATTTTGTGTCTGTGTGTGTGTGTGTTCATATAAGTGCAATATGAAGAATGGCATAACGGCATACGATGATGTCATTGGTATTTTATAGACTCGATTTGTAGAACAAATTTGAATTTAATTTTTTTTTTTCAATGAAAATATGTAGACATTTATCGGATTTGGAATTAAATGTTTGTTTTTAGAAAATATTAAAATTGATTTGAATTCTATTGATTCGAATAATTCAATTGAATATCAAATATTGTTGCAAAAGCAACTTTTGAAAACTAATGTTCTCGTTATTAATTTCGCAACATTGAATGAACTCAAAATTAACACAAATTCAATTCATTTTCATGCTGTGACTTGAACTTGAACCATTTCGTTAATAAAATTTAATCAACGAAAACAAAAACAAAAAATAGAGAAAAACTCCATCACTTTAATTTTCTAATTGATTAACGATCACAAAAGTAAATTACAAAATAATTGCACTAAATAATCGAACATAAATTGCCTGGTCCGGAGTTCGGATGTTCAATGATTTGAAATTCCACTAATATTTAGGTTAGACAAATTTAAAAAAATTTCTTCGTATGCATGTCATTTCGATTGGGTCAGTTTCTACTTTGATACAAATTCCTAATTTTTTTGTTTGCTTCCTATTTAAAAATTTCCTATTAATGAAATCCAGTGATCATTATTCCATTTTCGAATTAATAAGTCTGTTGAATGTCGCGTCTAGATGATGCGCTAACAAAGCAATAACATTTTAAATAAAAAGAAAGTGATTTTGAATCGGTCAAATCGAAATCGATTTTTTTTTTTTTGCTTGAACTTTTGATCTTCTTCGTTCGATGTTGAATGTCGATCGTCGCACCATAAAAATTCCACCCATGCAAAAGTATTGTTTCTATTTTCACCACTTGATTCTGATGTGTCATCGAAATGATGTTATATCCAAAAAAAAAAAAAAAAAAAATACAAGAAAAAAATCGAACCATCAAGAAATTTTTGTTGGTCGATTGCCGTGCATATTGCTGTTTGCTGTTTACTTCTCCGGCGTTGACATAAACTTTATACGAAAATATGCACATGGCAGCATGAGACTGCTTTACAATTGTTCGATTTATTTTTGCTCTTTCTTCTTAACATTCTTGTGAATTGGAAACGAGTGAGCGGGTAATTTGTTTGTGGCTGCACAAAACAGAAAAAAAAAACAAATTTAATTTTCTTATTAATACCACATGATTGCGAAGACCATTACAGAAACTTCCATTTTTGGTAAAACACTGTTACGCGCGCATGCAGTGTGTATCCAAATTTCAAAATACATATTCCATGTAAACAGTGACTGTTTTTTTTATGAATATGTCAGATGAGTTTTTGGTTTTCATGTTTAGCACCTCGGTCGATCCACCACACCAACAAACTCCATAGTGAATTCTTTGATTTCATTCCATTGCCCTTGAACATGACAACGTTAATATTATCCAAAGAATAATTAAGTTTCACATAATCCAAAGAGAATCAATTTAAAACGACCCAAAATGGAAAAAAAAATTATTTTTAAATGAATACTCGACATTGCAAGGTGGTTTCTAAATGAGACTACAAAATGAAAATTAAAATTGATTCGATCGGCTTTGGATCGGCTCTTTTTTAAGAAAATTTCTGTGGTTTTATTCAGCGTCGTGTTGTTACCATGAACGGATTTAATGATAATAATAAAAAATAAATGCAATTCCTGATTTGGAGTGAAAATGCAATGAAAGTTTACTTGGCCAACATAAAATAGTTTAAGAAAACAAAAAACAAAACGATTGATTCGAGATCGGTCGCGGTTCAATGAGTTATTCATAGTCCAAAAATGAAGTAAAATCGAAAAGCGAAATTTTAATAGTAATAATATAATCATAAGACCCACACGCAAATGAATGATAAAACGATATACAAATGACGTAATTCACAACCTTAACTTAGCGCTCTTTTCCAACAACAACAACAACAACAAAAAAAAATATGTATGAAATGTAAGAGAGAAAATGACTCATTGTTGACATTCGATTGAGCAGCAACTCATTTGAATTTGCAAGACACAAAAGAATATTTACTTTTTTTTTTTTTTTGAAAACTGCGACGATACAATATTGAATTGCATTCAATAGGCTGCGGTAATTACGTTATTCAATCTTTGCAAATGCATAATGAAAACAGAAAAACATTGATTCCCATTTGGACCATAATAATTTGCCAACACTTAGTTTTCACTTCAACGAAATTAATTCCTCAAACACATCCAAATTCATTCAAAAAAATAATTGATTCATTCGATTTTGGTTGTACTCTTTCAATGCCATTGAAATTGCAGACCATTCAAATTCTATGGCGACTACGTTCATTTGCGTTTGCAATCCATTATCCCATTCACATTGAAATGCGCCCATTGTAATTTGAATATTTTTCAAATGAATCATGGCAGACGGCTGCAGTTTAACCACAGTCGACTCAATGACAAGCAAACCAAACTCCATCGTGAAAATGCCAAAACACGAAATGGAGAAAATTCCTTTGCGTCTGAATTCCAATCGGATATCCATTGATTTGTTCATATTTATTAATATCTATTTTTTCTGTAAAATATTTGATCATTTCATTACAGTAAAGTCTTTAAAGAGAAAATGCTGTCTGTGTTGTGGATATACCGATCTCTGGTCCTTTTGAAAAGATTTTTTCTAAATATTTTGTTATTCACTTTTCGTTCTGCTTTTTCTTTCGTGTGTGTGTGTGTGTGTGTTGTTTTTTTTCTTCTCTTCATCAAAGTCAGCAGTCAGCGTTGTTTAGTCGTTAGATGTAAAGTGCACAGTATTGCAATGGCTGTGGTCATTATATTCACGACATCAATAATAAATAATAATTTACATGCGATTTGAAAAAGAGAAGGAAAAAGGAAGAAGAAGAAGAAGAAGAAGATAGAAGAGACAAATGGTTCTTGTTCCCCTCTATTTATAATAATAAAACATTTGTTCTGAATGTCGGCTATAAAATGATAAATACGTACCATGAAACTTGTATTCTAAAAAAGATTCTTTCCATTTCGGTGGACCGCGTATTAAAATAGCTTAAAATTTTTATTTGTTGATGGCCATTTTTTTGTCTGTTTTTTTTTCCTTCTTTTCAATCTTTATGTTATTGTTAAAAGTTTGTGGATGTGCCAATATGATCTCTGTGTGACTCGATCGATGCATTGTTTTTAAATGCGATACCTGTTACCTGTTACCTGTTACCTGTTACCGGTTACCTGTTTCGATGAGACGGTCAAAATGTTTGCCTTTGTCTGGCATTTTTTTTTTTTTGTGGATTTGAAAATATTCATTCCATTTAAATGACTGCATCGATATGCTGATGATTTTAAAAATAGCTGTACATTGAAAAGTTCCAATTAATGTGCCATCATCAATTTTAGTAGATCATTCGATCACACATGTCTGATGTGATGTCATCATATCACATCGATGACAAACATATTCACTGATTGATTCGCTACTTGTTTGAGTTTAGCGTACCATTTTATGTGATAATGAAAATAAGTGGCGATCGAGCATCAATTTATCATATCTAAAATTGTGTGTATTCACTTTATTTTCAACTCATGCATATCATTTATTACTTACTTAATTCCGACATAAGCCTTTCATTTACTCATCATCATCAGGCTTCTGTAATCGGAAAGATATGCTCTTCAAATTCAATTGGATTGCAGTCGTTAGTGCGTTATCATTGCGCAATAAATCGATTATATTATGTTTTGATATCGGTGACGCTTATTTGTTTTGAATAGTTAGCCAAAAATACATGAGTGATGCATTGAGCAACAAAAATTTTCCCAATTTTAATAATGTTGATTTTTCTGTTTCAAAATGAACAAATCAATAAAATGTACAAAGAACACAATTCATTTGGAACACTTGTCTGCATTGAAATACCTATGCTATGAATTTAACATACAATCCAATTACCACAACCTGTGAAATACAGCGGTAGAGAAAGAGAGAAAGAGACTCTGGTTATTTGATTGAATGTGTGAGATGCCAAGAGTTTAGAATTCACACTGAAAAATCAAATAATGCTAAGGTAAATCCAACTGACTGAAACTAACATACAGTACATACTTACTTACTTACGTTTAAAAAGAGAAACAAACGAACTGCTTTCATATTATTTTTTCACACACACACACACACACACACACACGTGAATCCAATCCGAAAGAAGGAAAGAAAAAAAAACAAGAAAAATACAAAACCTGCCTGAAATAAGTAGGAATACACATTTCAAGTGTTTGCGGCAAGTAACACATACATTCTCAATCGTATTAATTTCGGATAATAATAATATATATGAGCAATAAGCACTTGTGTACAAATTCAATGTTGGACACACTTAAACTTATCTGCATGTACCTGAATATGTGTGAAATACACAGAAAAACAGGCAGCAGGCTGATGCAGACATCCAAAATGACGTGAACACTTCATCGAAATATTTCACTTATCATTTTGTGTATGATACACACAAACACACACACACACACACACACACACATCACATGTCGGTTTGGCATTTCTCTATGAAAATAATGTCGGTGATCGGGGGTCAAAATTTATGTTCCGAATGTATTGCTGCTGATGGGAATGCATATTTTTTTTAATACAACTGTATTAAAATTTGTACTGCACATATCGGGAAACACAAACGCATACACACATACATATATCCACTGTGAATTAATATAAACCAGCATTCACATGTGCTGTATACGACACAACGACAACAAAAAAAAAACAAAAAAAAAAAGAAAAAAAAAAAGAAAGAAAGAAAAAACGTTAACGCCGCCGTTAATGTTGATGTTTTCTAGTAATTGTAAACAGCTAATGCCGTAGTCGACCCGGAAAGTTATTCAGTCACTACGAAAAATACGTAGGATGCGGTCTATGATTTCGATTCTGAAACGTTACAACAACAACAACAACAACAACAATAAAAAACACGGGCATCATATCAATACGTGTAATAATGTTCAATATTGAAGTTTTTGTGTGGTTCGTTTTTTTTTTTTTTCATTTGTCATCTCGTTTTGTCATTAAAAAATAGTGATACCAGTTCATTTGGAGGCGTTCAAAACGAATTAAATTTTTGGCGAAAAAAAAAAAATTTGTTCGTTTTTTTTTGTAATGATAAATATCAATAACATGCATCGAAAATAAATAGTCGAAAATTGTGTATTTTTGAGATCGGTTTTTGGTTGAATAGGAATATTCATGTGTCAGTTCTCCGTTAAGATTGTCGATGGAATTTTTTTTTTTGGTTGGCAATTTCATTTTTATTTTCATTTTCATTTTCATTTTTATTTTTCATGTTGTTGTTTTAATTATTATCTATAATGCAAAAAAAAAAAATGTGAATTTTATAGTTCACAAAATCGTGAAAAAAAAAATGATTAAATGATTTGTTGAAATTTGTACATCAAATCGATAGCTAATGATAATAATTAATGTTGTGTGCACAACAATCTAAAACACTTGCTAGTTGGTGATCATTGTGCTCTGTTCTCTGTTCTCCTCACACCTTACAACCAAAGTGCACATCTATCTGAAGATAAAACGAGACAAATGGTTTGTCTGCATACAATAATATGTTGTATGTATGATGTTTAGTATAATGTTGCTGATTGGATGTCATTCCATCTGGTTTGTCATTTGGGCAAATTCTGTGCATTTTTTTTTTTTTTCGTTTGTATTTTGCGGTTAAATGTTAATTTTTTTTTTTAGAATGATAAATATTCATTGTTATCGAATAAGTGCTTCGATTATTAGCATTTAACTATCACGTTCGAATCAAAGAATTCAAAATTCATAAACAATAACAATAAAAAAATTTTTGGGCATGAACTGCGTTCGAATTCGTGTCACACTTTAAATACGAATTGTAATTCAATATCGATATTTTCACACTTGAAATCGAAAACTAATAAGCTAAAAGATCATTTGACTAACGATTAATGTGATGATTTAGAAAAAAAGGTCGTTTCATATCTTCACTACATTGCCAATTGCCAATTGCCAATTGCAAATTGCCAAAAAACTTAATGTTGAATTTAGAAGGGTTTCTCACGATTCATCGTACTCACAAATTACCGAGCAGAAAAAACGAAACAATACAAATTTATTGTTGTTTCGTGTTTGAGCTCGCGGATCGTGTATGAAGAAAAAAAAAGAGAATAAAATCAATGTCATTTCAATTTGAATCAAATATGTGAGTGAATTGTTTGAATTTTAGATGTTTTGATGTATTCAAACCAAAAAAAAACCAGTCATCTTTTTACCATATCCATTTACATATTTGTCAAACAGCTTAATGTTTTTCAATCAAAACAATTTTATTTATTCTATATCTCTTTGCTAAAATCAGCACAATTTCCCCTTACGAATCGAAGTGTATTCGAAAAATTTTCGGTTGAATGTTGTCAATATAATTCACATTTTGTCACCACCGAAAATTTCCTTTGTCGCTACGAAATTGCTGTTGATATTTGCCGATAAGTGTAGCAATTTTCAAAGCGTTTGTTTACAAAAAAATTAAATTTATCATACAATTGACAACATTCATTGAATCGGTTTTGCCAGTTCAAATTCAATATCAATTTTCGATATCGTTTTTTTCTTTCTTTCTTTTCGCTGTCCAAACAAACAAACTATTTTGATCATTTCCTTCATACTTTTGAGAATATGAATCATTACGGTTGTCATGATTATGCAAGCGGAAAAATTGACATCCATCAAAATGTGTGACATTAAGATATGAATAAAAATGGGTGGAATGTGTTCTTCAGTCGGTCATTTTGTGTGGTTTTTGGGTTGCTTTACACCGGATGCATTCATTCATAATTTCCATTTGGCTTTGATGGATATTTATTTAAACCAAAAAGACAAAAACCAAAAACAAACAAATAACTAAATACATACAACGAATGTTCCTCAAAAAAAAAAAATTAAAAAAACAAGAGATGACATCAAAATCGAACAGTGATCATCACCGGCCGGCATTATATCACCATTTTTGGCTATTTTAAAATTTGGTTTTTGTGTTTTTTTGGTTTTTTTTTTTGAGGAATAGGTTTCTCTCTTTATCGATTATTATCGTAGTTTTGAGCTTATATGGTGATATGATTCAGTTGAATTTTTGGGCGATAGTACATTTTGCACGACCCACAACATTATGACAACAAATCAATATCGAAATATTATGTGACTTATGCCTTCGAATGGAATTAAAAAAAAAAAAAAATAAGAAGATTTATTCTCTGACAAAATAAAAGCAAATAATTTCCATCTATAAATTGAAATGACAGACAATGAAATCCATTTCATCAACAATTTATTTACACATTATTTTCACTTTTAAAATGGTCGCAACGACTACGAATGGGCAGTTACGCTCGAAAAATATTGATGCATTCACTTGCACTTTCTCAAATCCAATTTATTCGTTTCTTTTTCTTTCTTTCTTTCTTTGTTTCTTCTTTTGGTTTCCTACTTTACAGTTCATCGTCACATACAATATTTCTGTCACTTGACGACGATTTAGTTTTATGTAATGATCATTTGCGGCGAGCATTAAGCACGATCACCAGCATTTTCCAAAAATAACGCGTTTCACATAAATGAAGTTAGTTTTTTTTTTTCATTATTAGTTTT
>GL501511.1:2418742-2435844 GCA_000149185.1 Mayetiola destructor
TTGCCCTCTTCTACTAACTCAACAAAGGAAAACGTATGTTTTGTACAAAATGAAGCGACACAAACTTCCGCAATTGATTCAAATGTAAATTTGATTTGATTCGATTTTTTGTATCTTCGGTTTTCTAATAACTTAGTAATCTCCTGTCGATTGAACGTTTAAACTGTTTACAGTCCATATTTATCCATTTAATTTTGCGGTTTTCACTGAAGATGAATCGACCGCCGTTTTTAATCCATCCAATTAATTTCAATCTAAAATTTAACGTCTGGATCGGTAACCAAAAAAAAGAAACCTTGCACAATCTTCTAATAAAAAATAATTGATCCAATTGAACAAATTATTATTATTCGAAAACCATTTCGTTTAGTTGCGATAGAATCAAATGAATTGATCGGTAATCGCTTAAGCAATTTGTAATAGATGATTGAACAAAACAGAAATTAATTCCCACTTTTGCTCTTATTATTATAATAATATGCATATTAATTGATGGTGATTATTATAGATTACGGCAGCAAAATATGCATGTTTCGTGTTTTCAATTGGCTTTTCCATTTTGCCGCACAACACTTAATTCATTTTCGTTTTATCATCGAATTGAATGGGATTTTTTCTGTTTTTTTCTTTTCTTTTTTTTACTTGCCTCAAGTTTGTTTGGCAATTTTCTTCAGTCAGTTAGTTATGCAAACTAGTTTTTCCGCCAAATGCATATCAAAGCCAAACCATCATGTTGCCGATAATGGTCGGCATCTTGCAATCTTGCGATCATGCTGAAAAATCACATCATTTCGATTGAATGGATCATATTGATACAATTAATCAACTTCACTCAATTTTTTTATGCTTAAAATTACAAACTATTTCGATAAAGAGGGAAAATACCAGTTTCATGTCAAACGTAAATCTTTTTCAATCATGATATCAATGTGAGGGCGATCTTATTAAATAATGATTTTGCTCGCTTTTATTTTGTACACACTTTTTTTCCGTTTTAACATCAGCCATTTTACTACAACATATATTTTCCTTTGATTCTTTTTAATTTTTTTTTTTTTTTTCATTGATTGCCAAACTTTTGACACATTGTGTGGCCTTAAAATTTGATTTTAAATTCCAATAATTGTTTGTGTTTATTTACTAAATGCTTGTAAATTTGACTATATTTGAATGAAATTCATTTCGAATTTTGTTACTATTTGAATAAATTTTGATGATAATTCAATTTTCAACTAGAATTTTATCAAATGAATCTCATTAAAATGTCCAATATTATTAAGATAATTGATATTAAACTACGAATCACGAATTATGCAATTGTCATGTAATGACATGCGCGTAGTTAATCATCCTAAACGAACAGTCTTTTGATTTAGATGTCAAACAAGAGACTAATTTTGTGGTGATAGTAATAACGAGCGCGAAATCAACGACCAGCAACCAGAAACCATCAACCAATAACAATTCAAAAACGTTTTTGTTTTTTTTGTTGTTTACAAATGAATAACAATATTTCTTCTTCATTAGATGCTATTTTTTTTCAACTAATTTTTTTAAATTTTCTTTTTTGCATTTTCTTTTTATCTTTCTTTATTTTGCCTGGATATTTTCTCATCATTTCAACCGGAATCGACCAATCAATGCGTACATTACTTGCATATGCATTGCCAGACGAACGAGATGCGATTCAAAAGAAAACTTTTACTAAATGGGTCAACAAACATTTAAAAAAGGTAATTCATTTATGAATTTCTTCATATTCTTGTTTTTTTTTCATTTGATAGTTGTTTGTTGTCTGTGTGTGTGTTTGTGTTTGTTACATTCGATCATTTTCTGCTCATTTTTTTTTGTATCCCGGTTTGTTTTTGTCGTTTCAATCTCACCATTTGGCTATCGAACTAAATTTTACGTTGTCTTATCGCTTGCGACATGAAAATGTTCATTATTATATTGACAACAAACAATAATAATAAAAAAGCCATGGCATTGCCGTTGGTTCGTTCTCATTTTTACAATCGCCATAACTATTTTTCTTCGTGTTTTTTCTTCTTTTTCTTCTTTTTTTCTTTTTGTAGTTTTTGTTTTGTGTGTCATATAAGTTTATCGTTCGTTTGTAGGTGTACATGATGTTGTTGTTGTTGTTGTTGTTGTGAAATTGGATATCTTTTCAATTTTATTAAATGTTTGATTTTTGATCTCGTATATTGCCACGGTTGTCATTAAATTGCATTTAAAAAGTAAACAAGATGCTTTCTTTTTTTTTTGTTTTTGGCTTTTGTTTTTTGTTTTGAATAGTCAGGGTCGCCAATTTTAATAAATCTGTATTAGGAATGAAGTAGATATTGATGTAACCAGATTCATTGATAACTGCTGGCAACGTAAATATTTTTGCATCCAAATCATCTCAATTGCTCACTAGAATGGAAATTCAATGCCGTTGGACTGAGCTTATGGGGCTCATCTTAAGCTATGGAGGCCCAGACCTTCCTAACCCAATTATCCTCATTATTTATTATTTATCGTCGTAATCCGAAATATTTTTGTGAAATTTCCATTTTGTGTGTAAAAAATTTAAAATATATGTGATTATGTGATATGGAAAATTGAAAATTCAAAAAATCCAACGGTGTAGGTTGTTTTTGGTTGTACATTCCGTTCTCGTTTTCGTGCATAAACTCGATTTTGATAAGATTGAAATTGATTGCATGCGACCGACTTATTAGCTTTTCGTCCAATATATGTTATTATTGTGAAATGTAAAACTGTTTTAGTTTTTGTTTTGCATTTTGATCAACCGCTTTCGGTCATTTCGTCATCTAAAACAGGCGTGAGATATGCAAAGACACACCCATGCATTCTGATTCCATTATTTTCGATATATCGAAATTTGTTGGCGTTCACTTTCCAATTCGAAAAAATAATGTCATTACATTTTGAATTTTGATCGTAATCTATTCAATCATCATTTTATCTATTATTTGTCCAAATATTGTATTATTTTTTGTTACCATTTGTCAGCTATTGTTATTCATCTGTCTCCGAATTAGATACGGTTTCATTTTTTTGGTATTTTAAATTTTGAAGCAAAAGTTCGAAAAATTGATAAATTAAAATTGGGAGCTTATGTGATTTTGTGTTGGAGCACAAGGAGTTGTAATGTGAAATGATAAATACTTTCCATTTGGAATTTTGGTTTGGTTTTTTCTGATTTGTTATTATTACACATTAAATGCAACCTCCAATCTCCGCATCAACGTGAACATGCAATGAAAGCCAAACAAAACATACACTAAACAAATGTTTGACTAAATTGTGAACATAAGATATTCAACGGGGTATTCCATATTCCGCATTCCACACTCCACACACACATATATGGAAAAGAAGCCCAAAAAAACTGATGGCGCACATTCATTTTCTTCAGAATTTCGGCCCATGACATATGGATTTGATGATTGATAAATAATAATAATATATGTATAACGTATAGGATTAATATTAAATGTGATTAAATTCAAAATATTTGAAGCAGCGTGTAAATCGTTTAACTTTCCCAGAATTTAATTCACTGCTACCAATCGAATTTTTTTTTTTGTATTGTCGTAAACTGTGTCCGACTTCGAACATCTCATTCCTCTGGATGATTAATTGATTGTATTTAATTTCAGTGATAAGCTTGAAAAATTCCGATGTGCAACGGAAAAATCAAACGCTATTACTAGCATATTAATTAATAATACTTACCAACAACAAAAAAAATGTTTTTTTTTTTCGTTCATTTTAAAATGCTGTCAAGAATGTGAAAATATTATAAACGATGGGACACATTCTATTAAATAAATGTATGTGTGTGTGTGTGGATTTTTTTTTGTATTGTCGTAAACTGTGTCCGACTTCGAACATCTCATTCCTCTGGATGATTAATTGATTGTATTTAATTTCAGTGATAAGCTTGAAAAATTCCGATGTGCAACGGAAAAATCAAACGCTATTACTAGCATATTAATTAATAATACTTACCAACAACAAAAAAAATGTTTTTTTTTTTCGTTCATTTTAAAATGCTGTCAAGAATGTGAAAATATTATAAACGATGGGACACATTCTATTAAATAAATGTATGTGTGTGTGTGTGGATGAATGATGAATAAAATATTAATGTTCTATTAAAACAATGTTCAAAAAATTTGAATCAATGTTCATGTTTTCATGTTTTTATGATCATGCCCGATCGAAGGGTCAGCTTTCTATCGACTTTGGCTACAAATTGTCGTATATTTTGTATATTGTTCGTATAAATCAGACTGCGATCGATTTATTTTTTATTGAAAATGAATCCATCCAATAATAATCCGAGCGGCGGATATTGAGAATTGAATATTTATGTATATATATCACAAAACTCATTGAGTTTAATTCGTGCTCTTCAATTTGTGGCTGATATAGTTGAAAGTGAAGAGCAATAAACACGTTACCGCCACATTTTCTTTATGGCCCATAAAAATAGAATTGGAAATTTGTGCCTTGTTGTTGTTGTTGTTGTTTATTTTTGCGTCTGATATGAACGGAATGCAACGCAAATGTAACAATTTGTAAAAGAGACCGCCGCAAATTTATTGTATCCACACTTGAAAATGTGAGTGGTTTTTTTTGTTGTTGTTGTTGTTGTTGTTGTTGTTGTTGGTCCCGACAATTAATTTATTATATTTATAGTTCAGACAAATTTGATGGATCTTAGAAACCATATGCGAACTTAGTAAAACGCGTACATACGCATTAGTTTGGATTTATTTTGCATTTTTCACAATTTTTCTTGCGAAAAATCCCGAAGCAAGGTGCATTTAATGCGATGAATCTATTCATTCCATAATTAGAATACATTTTGTATCCGGCCTCGAAAAATTGGCTCGTTTCAATTGTCTGGCAAAAGTTTTTTTTCTTTTTCTTTTTTCTAAAATTTCCAAATGACTTTTATAGGCAATTTGCTGATATTGATCATTTGTTAATTGAACACTAACTGATTGCTGATTGGGAGGCACTGCGATTTCATTCCGGAACATTTAGCGAATCGAATAGCTTAAGATTTTTATCAAACATTAATGGCCCATCATTCATCGATTTGGTTTTATCTTCGTCTAACCCAATTTACCAAATGAAAAGAATGGAAAAGTGTGTTCAGTATTTAGTTAATAAGGTTGATTTTTCATTTTAATTAAATTGCGAATGCAAATGTAGTTGCGAGAGTTGTGTGGCAAATGTGGTTTGTTTGTCGGCTCAAAACATATTTAAGTTGCATTAACTTCTGTTGGTGTACACATAATGTTGTTGTGTGCATCGAGCATAATGCAATATATTATTATCGTCGCTTTTGCTCATTATATCCAAAATATTCACCATAATGTTTCGAAAATTGTTTACGGATAAAGTTCGATTGAATGCAATAGAATCGCTTCAAAGAAGAATGGCGTTTTTTTTCTGCATTTTGGCTTATTCGCTTGCTGCTTTTTTTTTGTACATTTGATATCAATGAACACTGAACTGTATGTTGACCGCATTTTTAAAATGAAATTGGCCTTCATTGTGTTCCAATATCACCCGCATTTTTTTCTCTCTTCTCTTTTTCTAAATCAGAATTACAATTTAAGCGATTGGTTTCGATGCATAAACTCAATGGCAATTAAGTCTATTTAGTATAGCTAAAAAAAACCAAACGGATACACAATAGACAATATGTGTGTGTGTGTACGATAGCAGTATAATCGTCTGACTTGATTCCAGAAACATTTCAAGTCAGAAATGCACATTTTAAGGTGCACTTAGCAAAATGATTCGGTTGTACGCGGATTTTGTGGGAAATCGGTGTGCGCATGCCTAACGTGTATTATTATTGTCAATTTTTTTTTCTTGTAGTTTATAGCTAACTTAGGCGTACGTGCCCAGTGGCAATTGAACGTTTATCATAAACTACATTTGCAATGGGTTTTTAGCTTTTGTGCACATAATAACAGTCATCAACAGAAGACACGATTCATTCCGGATGAAATTGTATTCGCATTCGATTTTTCATCGAATAAAGCCGAACACAAATTCACTGAAGACAAAAGCAGGAAAATAAAAGCAGGGCTTCGCAATAGAGAATATCGTAATTTTTCCACCAACAAACATGTGATGAATTGTAAACTGCATTTCATTTTTGCCGCGAATTGTACAAAACTTAAAAAAATACTCGTATCATTTGGGCTATCAAACGAAGAATCAAACTGTAATTCACACTATTATTTTTATCAATGTGTATTGAAAATAATATACACACGCTTACGGTGTGTGTACTCTGTGCACAATGAATTCTGAATGAATATATAATTTTCCAATTCGAAAATATGTTTCATTTGTGTGACCTACAGCAAATTTATCGCTTTTTATCTTATTACCACACACGTTGTTTATCGCTGGTCCAATATTTATTATTATTATATTGATTTGGATGAAATGACCCGAAGCAATTTTTTTTTTTTTTTTTTTGCACACATGGCACATGAAAATCGAAATTGGCACTCTAAAAAACAAATGTAAACGTTTGATTTGTGATTTGTTGTTTTATTTGTGTCGATGATGATGATTATTAAGTGTATTATTGCTTAAAACTTATAATTGCGCGCATTGCATTCGCCAATGGCCATTATTCAGGTTTTTTTCTTTTTCTTTTGACGTTTCGATTGTAGTCAGCATGTGTTGTTTGGCAAGATTGTATATTGTAGACTGTAAAGTGCATAGTTTATTTATAAACAATAATATAATTAAATGCCATAATATTGGATGAACAAATGTGTTTTAACTTCAATTTCGATGTTTATCGTTGCCAACAGATATTTTCCTAATGAATTTCAAGTATTTTTTTTTCTTTTTTCCGATGATAGAAACTGTAGAATTAGCGAATAATTTATTAGAGTCGTATTTATGTGTCTGAAATATTCATTCATTTTGTGTGACTTTAGATTAATTGCTATAGAAAATAACGGCATGGATTGAACATTTTCGTTGATTATCTATTTACGAATAACAAAATAAAACTAATATTATGTAAATCTGTTTGGCAAATTCTTCTTTTTTTTTCTATTCGTCTTTAATGATCCATCAAATTGTGTCATCGAATTTACACATTTTAACAAATTGTATTGCATCAAATGATTAATGCTCATCTCAATTCGAATTCGAACTAAAATCAACTTGAACGATCCGTTGTCTTTAATAGCATTGGAGATATGTTAAGGTATGAATTAAACATAAATAATTAATGCATCAAATTTTCACCCCATTTGATTTTGAAAGAATTTTTGATTTTTGGATTTTATTTTACTTCAGTTTTTTTTTCCCCTTCACTTTTGTAACTGCGTTCAGTCTAATCAAAAAGAAAAGAAAAAAAAGAAAAGATGATTTGCTATCAAAATGTTCATTTTTTCAGACGTATACACATATTCATGTTTGTGTTGTCATCAATGGATCATCCTGTTGTTCTCCATCCGTAAGTTAAAATTTCTCAAGCACTCTGTGGCTGTCTGTGTGTGTGTGTGCCTTTGTGTGTTTTTCCACTTTTCGTTTCCATTTTTGTTTTGTGTTTTTTGGCGGCCGTTTGATTCTATTCTCTTATATATGGTGTTTACAGAGCCTGCATAATAATAATAACGTCAGCATATTTTTGATTTATTTTCTAAAATTGAATTTATGGTATTTTTGTTTTTGTAAATTCGATGGCATTTATCGATTTTGTTCATCATGTTTTTCGTTTTGGCATTTTCGTTACTCTAGAGTGATCTTTCCATTTCCGTTTTGACTTGTATTTGGGCTGCCACAGATTTGAATTTATCGGTTGCAGTTTTTTTCTTCATTTTTTTTGTTTTGGTTTTTATTGTGTGTGGTATTGAATTTCAATGAAGAGTTAAATTTTCGTTGTTTTTTTCGTTCGGAAATAATTTATCATTATTTCAACTTATTTTTTTTCTCCATTTCTTCATCCAAACAGGCATCCAGACGTGTCGATGACTTATTCGAAGATTTACGTGATGGGCATAATTTACTTTCACTCTTGGAGGTGCTTTCTGGCGAACACCTTGTAAGTATTCGAAATGCATTTCAGTTTTTTTTCCATTCAGAAATAAAAAACAAAAAAAAAAAAATAACGTTGACCAACTGATTTGACTTTCCTTTTCTTTTTTGTGATTTTTTCCAGCCACGAGAAAAGGGAAAAATGCGTTTTCATATGCTTCAAAATGCTCAAATGGCGCTCGATTTTTTGCGATACAAAAAAATCAAATTAGTTAACATTCGGGCTGAGGATATCGTTGATGGAAATCCAAAGTTGACGTTAGGTCTTATATGGACAATTATTTTACACTTCCAAGTAAGTGATATTTTAATTTTTTTTTCTGTAAGAAAAAACAAAAAGAAAAATCTAAAAAAAGTCTCATGGAATCAGAAATCAAAATAAAAATATGTTAAGATGCTTATTGTTTAATTATAAAATCCAGAATGGCATTGATTTTGAAAAATTATGAAGATTTAAAAAAAACATTTAAGACGACTCTCCAGCCGAATTGAGTTTAATCTCAACGATAACGCGTTATTACATTTGCTGAATGCGCAACGAATAATAATAATGATTTCGCTAGGGAAATCTATCATTCAAATGTGAATCTCGGTCATATTAAATCGTTTATCATGTTACAAAAAGTGATAACGATAAAACAACACAATAAATAACATTCATTTTTCCAGTAGTCAGTGACATCAGTGACATTTTTGTAATGCTCAAATGATCATTCGCTGCGAATAGTTCTTTGGGAAAATTTTCAATTTATAAATAACTTAAAACCCATGTGGCAATAAATTGATGCAAAAATATTGCATTGCTTTTAGCCACATAATGTCTTTAATGATTTCATCGTGTATAAAATGAAATTACTCCATTAAAAGTGTTTTTTATTTCGCTTATGAAATGCAAAATAATAAACATATAAATTAATAATTGTCTAACATTTGAATTAATCGCGACAAGAGAACAAAATCTATAGATGATCGACTTTTAGAATATTTATTGTTGATGGCGACATTGATTCGCTTCAAGAACATCAACTTTTGGAATTGATACTGAACAATACAGGAATTCTATGAACAATATTATCAGCCCACACCATCGATCGCATTTGATTTTCTTTTTTTTTTGCATTCAAATGTCATTATTGTTAAACATTAATTTCAATGCATCCACCTTTTCGGTTCACATTTGTGGAAACAAAAAAGAGCAAATAAAATATTTACCACAAGGGCTGACTGCAGGAGTTTCATTGTACAAAAAATGATGCAATAAAAAGGAAAAGTCGCGATTAAATTAGATCAGATGTGAATGGATCGGTGAGGATAAACAATAAACAGCCAGCCAGAATATTAATTAATCAGCTGTTCATTGTGTTGTTTTTTTTACATTTTATTTCACTTTCAAAGTATCAATTAATCCCGCGATTGAATGACGCGATTCCATTCAAAATAAATCAATCGTTTTGTAATTGCTCAATGAATATGAATTCAATTTTAATGTGCACTCATGAGTTTTTGGGCGATGCACTGCAACGACAACGTATGCAAGTAGTTGTTTTTGTTCTAGGCGCCCACGCACCAATTATATCACAAACAAACTTTACGTTGTATTCGAAATGCAAAAAAAAAAAAAATTGTGAATGAAAATTAATGAATGAATTCAGAATTAGATGGAAAAATTATAAGTATGACAAGAATAAAAAAAAAAGAGAAGCCTTATAACAAGTTGCTTGAAGGTTGAATAGAATGAAATAGGCGTTTGAACGTCTGCGCCAAAAGACCAGAATCAATTTAAATTGTTTTTATATTCGATTTTCCGATACGAAAAATGAAGTCAGACAAGCTATTACTAATGCTTATTTTGTGAACAATTCCATGTGTAGCATAAACTATAGTACATATTAGATCATAGGCCAATCATATCTTCCACCAACGGCTCATCGATCACAAATCGACAGATATGGATGATCCAGAGCAAAATTCAATTCGTAATTGGTCTCGAAAATATGTGCGATTAGTTTGTTTGTCACCTGTTTGCCATTTCAATTAGCTTCAGCTAATAAACAAATAGATCCACATCATTGAATCGGAATGATATTAATAATGTATCAGATTTTTTTCCTCTTTCAATTCTCCACCCACGAATCGATTCAAACAATGTAAACACTGACAAAATTAGCACCTTAAGGTTCTCATAATATTTATGCCCGCAAATATTCAAATCAGAATCATTTCTTCGACGTTATTATTATTAATATTTTCTATATTTTGTGTTTTATTCAAGTTCGTTCAATATCGATTTTCAAGTCCAAAAATAGCGTATAATGATTTGTAACGCGAATTTTGAATATATATAGTAAACATCCAAATATGAAATTCTTTGCCAAAAGATTAAAGCATTTCTATTGGAAAAGTCACATCCATTCATCGATTGTCCGCCCTCCAATCGATACTCCACACACACACACACACAAAAAATAAAAAAGAATCCATCCGAATATGGATCTTTTGAATTTGGAATTGTATTTCCGAAGTAAACAACCGTTTTGATGTATTTGGTGAGGAATAATTCTCCAAAAATTTATATGTAAATAAAATTCGTTGATCGACTTGTCCATGAATCAATCAACCCACTTGAAATGTGAGAAGAAAGAAAAAAAACAAAACCAAAAAATAACATGTGTTCGAATTCTCGTATACCATAATTTTTGGTATCGAATTTTGTTGATATGGATTTTCTATTGGACCGAAAGCCAGTCACGTTAACTCTCGTTAAGAGTCTACACAAAGTTCTTCAAAAACAAAATACAGCTTTCATTTTGTGATGTGACCGCGAAAAGCGTTTCATTTGAAAATTTAGTTTGTGGCGCCGTCAATAGATGTAGTGCGTAGTCAGTCCAATCGGATCAAACAAATGCAAAGCAAACGAAATGTCTGAGCATTTTTTTTTTTTTGAACTATCTTCCTGGTGGATAGTGTTTATATTTGGCTCTTTGTTATAAGTTATAATGAATTCATTGCATCATTTAAAATGGTTACTTTTTTTGGATTTACACCGTCTAGTTACACCGAATACGGAAATATGCTTCCATAAATTTGCATTCATCAATTTCAAACATTTGCAGTCGGCTGCATATCATTCACACATTAGAAACAATATTTCGATCACTTTCACAGTAGAATTTATTAACAGCTGTGTAATGAAGCCATGAAACAATTCCTACAGCTAAAAAAAAAAATAATAATAATAAATCATTCAGCAGCAAAAACGTTTGATCGTTTTAATGCTTTCATTTCTGCACTGTGAATGGAAAATTGTATGCACATTGAATTCCACAGATGCAAACTGCTTTATGCTCTGTCAACCAAAGAAAAATGAAAAAAATAGAAAAAACGAAAAAAATAAAAAAAAAAAATTGGAAATATTTCATGGTCACATCAATTTGAACTACATTATTATATTCATTGTTATAATTTGTTAGCCCACGCAATGATGTCAGGAATAACGCAAGACTCTATCAAATTCCATCCGAATAATGTCAACGGGCATTGGAATTCAATAAATTGACAAAAAAAAAAAACTAATCAAATCAGCGAATCGAAGGGTTTTTGACTTTGAAACGAAATAATTCGGTAACGCAGCTCAGCATAAAAACTCCAAACGAAAAATAGAAAAAAAAAAAAAAATGTTGGCAAAACCATGAACAAATTACAACATCAATCGAACAAACATTAAGAAAATCACTCCACCAACACACAAATGAATTAACAGGTTGAAATTTTAACCACCATTTGTGTTTTTTTTTTGTTTTTTGTTTTTTTTTTTTTGACGATGATCAATGAGCGCACGAAGCAAGAATAAAAAAAAATTATTCAAAACACTTCGAAATTAAGTTTGCAATTCATTCAAAAGCATAACATCTAGTATGACATTATATGTATTTGGAATCGTGATGTGAACAACATTGATTTGATGACGACATTGATTTTCATCAACCCACACATACACCTTGAGATTGAAACCAACCATAGCACTATGTTGGTTTGTTTGTTAGTTTGTTTGAATTTTTTTTTCTTGTTCTTTTCATTAAGCGATTTTTAAATTTGACATTTTCACATTTGATTCAATAAATTGAATAGTACAACTGATCGCATATTTTAATCGAATCGAATGCATGAAATCTGAATACTTTATACACAGCAGCTCAACGTCAAAACATCTGTAATGAGCAATGAGCACATTCAAACGAAAGTGCATCAACAGATTCCATTGAAGTGCAAATATTTTTTTTGCCGTCCCTTGATTGAAGAGTACATTCAAATTATGGAAAAGCTTTTAATTTTTTGTAGGACATCAAAATGAGACATACAAGCTCCTACATTCTATATTTCCGGAATTTTTCGAAAGCCAACCACATTCAAAATAACAAATTTGATATGATTATTATAATCATCTTCCAAAATAATATTCACACAATTTGAATATATGAATGGCGCATATAATGCAAATTCAATGTAAATATATTTCGACCAATTCCAATTTTAAATGAATAATACTGAATTATTACAGATTTGCTCACTGATATAATTATGATTATTAATATTCATTAAATGCTTTAAAAGACTACCGTAGTCTTTGTATTCGAATGATCAAAAAAAAGAAAAAAAAGCCGTAAGTGGTATGTCGGCTCCAGCATTTCGATTGTTGGTTCATCAACAATACATCTGGCTATTCGATGTAGGAAACAAATTTACCTGCTAAAAAACTGTGCTTTTTTTTCAAATAAATGGATGATGTAAATTGGTGTTGTTCTTTGTATTTTGAATCCACCTTCGCGGTTGCGCACACGCTAGTACAAGCGCCCTCGCAAATATCTTCTATAACATATAAATTAGATGCCGAAATCCAAATGCAAAACACAACTTACACAAACAAAAAAAAACAAACTATAAAATGAATACTTTTTCGATAAAAATAATAAAATAATCAATGATCAACGTGCACAAAATAGTTTCACTGTTAGCCAGATTTGGTGAATGATGTAAGATAGGATGCGACAAGATCACACAAATACTGTAGGCATATAATTTTTATGATTATTGATTTATTTACCCAAAAAAAAAGAGAAGAAAACATGGAAATAAAAATAAACTAAATTGAGTGAAACGTAAATAATGAGAGGAGGAATCGGCACAGTGCACGGGATCAATTAATTCTGAAATCTAAAAAATGCACACTTTACACATGAAAGCTTTATTCGTTTATTTTGATCATATTCAATTGATTTGATGCCGCGCAAAATGGCTAGTCAACCATAACAAAATTGATTGTTATGTGTATAATAATGTATATAATTTGTCAGCGTCCTGGGTAACTGTCAGTCTGGAATCAAAATTTTTGATATTCCCGAATAGAATATTATGAAGAAGAATAGTAAATAAACCAAGCGAATAATAGAAAATGAAACGAAAAGAAAGGAACAAACAACAGAAACACTTGACAACTGTGAAATTTGACGTTCGGATCGAACGGATATTCGTGATGACAATAAAATATACAGTAGATACTTATTGTATATATTTTAGAATTCACACAAGCGAGAACAATACCGTCATTTAACATTCATTGAGATATCATCCGTTGCGGTTGTGTGAATAATAATGAATACCAGAAAAAAAAACACACACACAACACGAAACCGAACGTTTTTAAACGTGAAACGAAAACAAAATACCCAACAAAACACACCAACCAAGTACAAAAAGAAAAAGAACAAAATTTATAATTTAGTGAATGCATCAAATGTTTTCGCATTCGAAAAACAATTTGACTGTTTTGACAGTCGGCTGATCTGATGCATGTGTTGTCTATTAAGTGAACGGTAACTGCATTTATAAATGTATGTTTTGTGAGTGTGTACAGTGTACAATGTGCAATGTACAAATGTTGTGTTTAAATGAGTATGTTATGGCATCCGTTCATATTTTACATTTTCTTTTTTTTTCGTTTGTGCTTCTGAACAAAAATGTAAATAAAATTGAAGCGGTTTGTTTCAATTCCATTTTGTCAATCATCAAACGTAATGAACAAATGTCGCTCGAACGACATTACATTAATGTGACGATTAATCAACGATAATAAGTAATAATCATAATTAATTAATGGGAGTAAGAATACGATTTCATTCATTTTTTAATTTGCACAAGATAACGAATATGGATCGCAATTGATAGAGATAACTACGGTGGTTTGTTGGGTTTTTCCAATTGATTTTGTTGATAATTTGAACAATGGCTTCATTTTACTCTATATCTCGCTCGTGTTTGTATGATGTTCTACGATAACAAGTAGGCCATGTGACAATTTCAAATAGATCACCAAGGAATTTGATTTGATGAGAGGAAAATGTTGACAGGTGGTCTCGAAAACAGCCATTGATTGTTTAATTTTAATTTGTCAAGGGATGAAAACTAAAGTTCCATTAGCTATTGTGGGGAAAAGCTAAAGGATTGATCTTTCTTCCTTTTTTTTTTCAAGACAACAAACAGAAGGAGAAACAAAACAAAAAAACAATTAAAACAAGAAGTAAAACAAATGTTCGAACGCGATGGCTACCTTGTAAAAATATAAATAACAAAAAAGAAAAAAAAACAAAGGCGGCATATCCATTGACATTAAACAGTTTTTTTTGTTTTTTTTGGATACATACGAAAATATGTATGAACTGAAATACCCACACACAATATTAACAAATACAAATGAAATATTTCACATATGTTTAAAGAATGTCACAAATGTTCGATACGATACATTTAAAAACAGCACCTATTTTGAGCAAAAAACCATTCAAAAATTGAAGAAAAAACCACAATCCAAAAACGGAATAGGGTTTGTTGTATGGGTGTGCACAGATCGCGAATATACACCTTCATTGTTTGCATGTAAAATGTAGAAGACGAAGAAAAAAATAGTAGCCAAAAGAAGAAGAAGAAGAAGAAGAAGAAGAGATAATATGTATGCTAGAGAGCGTTTTACGCTCATACACGACCGTGTATGAATATTTGTTATATGGTATAATCGGTGTGGTCACACACATCGCAGGCGAGAAAAATAGTATGTCTATATGGACATGAATGTCGAATAAAATGGAATGGTTGTAATAGCACAGCCGCTGCTGCTGCTGCTGCTGTCGCCGCCGCCATCGTCATCATCGTCGCATTAATACAAATAAACAAGCAGTGGAAAATGAAGAGAGAGAGAGAGGAAAGAAAGAGAAAAAGAATAATGAAAACAATAATGACAGCAAACGACAAAAAGAATAAAAAACGAAAAAAAAAAAAATTAAATCTTGGCTGTTCAATTCAAAATATAACAGAGGCACCAGGTTCGTGTTCATTTCATTATGATGATTTTAGTGTAAAATGTAATGTCAGTTGAGTTAGTTTACACACGACCAGAGAACCGTGTACACACACAATTTCGGAATAAAACTTGAAATTTACAAAAAAGCAAAGAAAAATAAATAAATAAATAAATAAAAAAAAACAAAACAAGAAAAAAAAAATAAAATCAACAAAACATAACAAAACAATAAGGTTTTTGTTGTACACATATTCGCGGTATTTTCATAAGTCAAATTCAAATAATTTATTTGAACACAAAAATCGATCGTTTGCTTACGATTTTCTTCTTAATTTAATAAGCGGCATACTAAAAAAACGGAAAGAAAAAAACAAAAGATCAACAAAGTGCAGAAACAACAGTTTAAAGAAGCAAAAAAAATTAATCCGAAATTAATGTAATGGCAAAAGATATTCTTTCAGTTACTCTCTCTCGCTATATCTAATTCATAGTAAACATGATGAAAATATTTCATTAATTTTGAATTGAATTATTTATTGATTATATTCTAAGCTCATTGCGTGGATGGACTTCAGTGTTTACAATTTTTTTTTTTCAAATTTCATATTTTTTTCGGCACGATCAAAACCATTGTGCAAGTGTTGGTCGCTTCTTTTCATTACAATTTTTCGGACCGAATTTTTCGAAAGCAAACGAATAATTCATTCATTCGAATATAGAATATAATGCAAGAAATGGATAAATGAATGAGAGACTGTTTCATTTCACTATCGAGCGTCGAATTTTTAGTTTAAAAAAAAAAAAATTAAATACCAAATTTGGTTTGTTTGTTACAGTGCTTAACAGTAATAGTATCATCCATTTAGAAACGATTAATGGGAATTCAGAGTGCCGCGTTTCCAAAAATGTTCTGAGACAAAGAGAAAAAGAATTTGAAAACAACGAATATTTGAAGTGCTTTTTGGAATGAGTAGGACAACAAGTCAAAATGAGAAAATAATAATAATTAATCGAAAATTAAAAGTGCAAAAATGGGGCAAACATTTTTTGGCGCGATATATCAAATGAACATATGCCCATTCGGAATAAAAAAATTGAGGAGCGATAAATTTACATGGATACAAGTATCCATGCAATTCAATTAAATGAAAAATATTTCCAAATTCCAAAAATTGCAAAATGAAAGACGTCGATCATAATTAAAATATCAATGGATAAGAAAATTGTATGGATGCGTATGTGAATGATTTCATTCAGATGGAGCCAAACGTTGATCATAATCACCATCCAGCCAGTTGAAATGAAGTTGAAAGTTTTGTCTTAATCTCATTTTCGGTAGCTTATTTCGTTCGTTTCTCCTCACAATAAATATAAATCACTCGCTGATTTATTTCAATTTCACCCCGTTGATTTGACTTATTCCAATTGGCATCAATGCCAACCATTATTATTGCCAAAGTTTTGGTCAATGTTTGATGTAACCGGTATGTAAAGAGATGAACGTTCTTTAAGCTACTTCAAATCCTATCTATAAATTCATTTCGGAACGTCTATTCATTGAGACCGAATTATTGAATTCATTGGAACGAGAACCGAAAAAAAAGAAAAAGAAAAATGACAAATAGAAAAAGAATTTGTATTTTTTTTT
>GL501511.1:2436430-2517605 GCA_000149185.1 Mayetiola destructor
CTATAGCAAAAAAAAAAAAAGAAACCAACTCATTGTTCGTTCAGATTCGACATCGGCATTTACGAAGTTTTCGAACTTCTGTTGATATTTTGCTACATGCAATGTGCATAGTTGCCATTTTCGTTATTGCGATCACTTCCATCGATTTGCACACAAAAACGGTGAATAAAATCCCCATTTGAACGAAGTACCGAACAGAAGGAAATCATGAAAACGTCATGTGTAGTAGACGTGTTTAATTTTCAATCTTGATTATTTATTTTCGTAGTTTTTTTTGTCCCCCGTCTTTATTCTTCTTAGTTAGTTAGTCTGTTCTTCATCCAAAATACAATGTTCAAGGTATTTTCAACGCATAGCAATTTATTTCCCAAATGGGTCACCAAATCAATAAAATGAATCATCCTTTTGCACCGCACATTAGAGCACCACCACATTATTACATTGGAAAAACATCACTTTAGTTGTAAAAATTTGCTGATGTTTTTGTTTTTGGTTTTGTTTTTGCTTTGGACTCACCAAATGTGGCGCTTCAGCGCCAATCCAAAACACATGTTATGTGTAAACAAACAAAAATGTCGAAAAAAATGTGTTTACACAAACACTTGTATGTTGTGCGTGTTTTTTTTTTGCTTCTCGCTATTCACTTATTCGCAGTTGGAAAGATGCAACGGATCTAAATCAATTCAGATTGAAAAGCGATCAATGCGAATTGAGAAAAGAAAAATGAACTGATTTTTTTTTGTTTTTCATTTCGAAAAATTAAACAGCGATTCTTGTCCAACATTTGATACGGCCATTAAATTCCATAAAGGTCATCATAATTCATGGCAGTAAATAATTTGTGAGAACAAAAATGTATTGTCAAAATCAGCATGAAACATTTTTTTCGGGTTGAGTAATTCGACTTGTTGATTCTTTTCAATGGAAAAAATGCAAATAAAAACGGTTAGATCAATGCTTAAAAAATTCTGTTGTACGGGACAAAATAGACGCATGGTTATTGGCACCAAGGTTGACTGGTCCAGAAAATTCCCAACAAAAATGGAGGCGATTTTGTGGAGGCGATTTTGATTGAATATATACAGCTGCTCTCTGCAAAATTACACATTAGTCGAACTCTTTGGCATGCATACCGCACAATCTTAAGCTCTCATCAAACATAAAACACGCAACCATATACACACGAAAACATTGGATACAAATTTTCAATTTACTCGCAAAACAGAAAATTCAGTGCAATGAAAAATTCATTATTTCGCGCAATATGAAACAATAAATTGTGAGAAATGACTTCTAACTATTCAGAAGCATATGTTTGAGTTAAATTTCTTTATGAATTTGAGTGATGGGGGGAAAATAATTGATTTCATGTTTATAATATTGTATGAAGCGATTAAAAAAGATGTTTGAAAATTTGAAATTCGATCGTGACCAAGTCATAAGGTCAGATCAGTGATCAGTCTATTCAATTTTGAGTGTAAAGGAATTGGAATATTTTTCATTAAGCTTCAAACGCTTGGAATAAATAGTTATTTATCATTTTGCAGTTAAATATAATTGGTTTTTCTAATCATACTACGAATCGAACTAATCGCAATCAACAAAAAAAAAAAAAAAGAACAAGAAAAAAATTACCAAATAGCAACAAAAAAAAAGTAACCTGAATAACGAACACAAATAACACACAAGTGGCCAAATTTCAATACAACGAATCTGAAATAAAAGAACAAAAGCAAAAAAAAAGAAAAAAAAATTAAATAAATTTAGTGTATCGAGTCAATTGAACTGTGTGCGTATATGTGCCAAAATGTATAAAATCGATGATGAATTTCGTCCGCGTGGTCGTGTTTTTATGAAAGCGACACGTGAAAGTCAACAAGCATCATCGACAAGTGGCGGAGATGCACCTGGTATGAATATTGTACCGGTACCGGTGCGAAAATCAAGCCTAAAAAAAGGTCCAGCCATTACAACAAACTTAGATGATCGTCGCATTCAATTTCAACAAGAAGTAAAACATGAAAAAACAATTGAAGCATTAATAACGGAATATCCACCGGGTGAAAATTATCGACCACCGGGTAGCCGAAGCTATTCGGATGATCGATCATCACGACGCATTTATGAATCGCACACAAGTAGCAGTAGTCCACAACGTATTCATACCATACCATCAACATCGTTGACCGATGTTAGCCGAGATGTTATACATTATTCGAACAACAACAACAATAATATTAACGACAATGGATACGATATGACCGATAATGTGCAATCAATGCAAGCCATAACACGAAATAAACGAACATCAACCGAAGTACTTGGAAGTAGCTTTGAATCGAAAAAGCTTTCACAACGTGCTAACGATGGCAATCGACGCATCACCACGCACATTGTACGCAAAGTGACGACGATGAGCAGAGCCGAAGAAAATGCACAATCCCAAAATCTTATTCACACGGCACAAAATAAAACCACCGAAATCGGATACATGACATCACAGGCCATTGAGCCAAAAAAACCGAAGGTATTTCCAAATAGAAAAATCTGAAAATGAAGAGAAATTAATCGTTAATACGAATGTAAACAAAAACAAAAACTGAAAAAAATTGGTTTTGTTTTTTTTTTTGAACGAAAATGGAATTTTATTTGCATAATTGAAATCGTACAATTGTAAAAATTAATTATTTTACTTCAAATTTGGTGCTACCAAATATAGAGGGAAAGCCATTTATTGATTATTATTATGTATTGTTCGACACACTTTTTGAATTTCGATTTTTCGTTGAAAATGTCAACAGCCAACAATTGTTTTTAGTATCTGTTTATTGAGATGATATGGGTGGGTAGATTTAAATTGCCAATTATTTATTGTTAGTTTGGCTTAGACAGAACACCTTATTACAATATGCCAATAATGATTAGATGGCAAATATGTGTGTGTGATCAATTTCAAATCCATATTTGAGAGATTTGTCCCATTTCGATTGGTCGTTGGTCCAATCTCTCATTGGTCACTTTCGATTTTTAAGGCGATAGTTTGTTGTGAACAAATTGAACCCAGAATTATGAACATTTTCAACAAAAACACAAGCAACACAACAAGAAATGTTGCACCGTTTGCAAAGCATTGACAAAGTTCGGTTCATCGGCGAACATATTAATGTGACAATGAAGACAGGATCAATCGATTTTGACATTGTCTCACATGAACAATTTATAATATAAAATATGCAATGTCATTACGTGAATGTGTGCAACAGCGAATTATGAATATTATAAATCGTTTGAACACACGGCCCAGTAGCACGAAAATTAAGTTTCAGGAATTTTCTGTGTAGGCTAGACAAAAGTGCAAAAAATTCCAATTCACTTGGTCACTAACACTGAAATTCATTCCATAATTCAGCATTGAATTTTTTCTTCTCTCTCTCTCTTTCTCTCTATCGATATTATTTGTTTGCATCGGTAAGAATGATTGACGAGGAATCATTAAACAAGGGACAACAATTTTCGATTTGTTCCATAAAAGGAATAACATGTGAACGAACATATGTACGCATATGCGTCAAAATAATAGTATATATCTTCATTCATCTGTTCCATGAAAGTGTGAATGGTGATGATGACATTGGAATACAGCCTACTAACTGCTTTCAATCGTACAAAAATAAATCCGATCATGTATATGATGTACTGCTTTTGCTGCCTGTTTCACACCAACCCAATTAAATCGCTGTTTTTTTCAACTCTTTTCATTTTTTTTTCTAAAAAAACCTTTGATCGTTTTGGTCTTGATTCCATAAATATTTAAATATTTTCGACGTCACACTTACAACAACAATAATAAATAATAATTAAATCGGAATCAAAAGAGTTCAACACAATTTCAATGAGTGGGGAAACCCATTCATTTCCCCAAAAGAAAAAAAAAAAGTGAAGAAAGGACATAAATTTCAAGTGATGAATTTCGTTATGCAATCAAAATTGCGTGACAATATCAAAATGAGACATAATCTCATAAAATCAAAGTGGTATTTATTTTATTGGACGCATCTGACTGAATCAATGTAAGCCAGCTTTTGGTATGGGTTTATTATATTGATGCGATTATTCACATTTTCAGTTGGTTCTTTCCATTCAATTTAAATTCCGAATTCGTATTCGTATTCGTATTCGTGAAACCAACTTTAACCATATAAGGAACTCTTTTCGGAATGCCCTTCCTTTGTCAACCTCTGTGGAGAAAAAATATGTTTTTTGTTTCGATAAAAATCCAGTTCTCTCTCTCTTTTCCAATTGAAACAAAAGACTAAAAATCATGACGCAAGACACGAAACGAATACCATTCCAGGTCACTTGAGAACGAAAAATAAATAAACTAAATTAAAATGTGAAAAGCGCCAGCTTAATTAACTTCTGATAGCATCTTATGCATATGCAGCGCCATCGCCTGAAGCCATCCCATTTTGGCTCTGCAAATTCACGAGAAAAAAAACAAAATCAAAAACAAATTAAATGCCGTAATAAAAACGCAAAAGTTCTATTTCGAAGTTTAAATCTTCCAAACATTTTGATGTGCATTATTATTTGAGTGAGATGTTGTTTCGTTTCAAAATGAACGAATATTCTCTTTCTTACTTTGTTCGCATGTTTCAATAATTCAACTACTATACTATTTGTCTTGTTTTCGAAATCTTCGAATTTGTATGTTATTTTTCTTATTTTGAAGCTCAGTTCGTTTTAAATATGGTTTTCATTATAACGAAATGTGGGTAAATTATGTGTATATTTAATTTATCGTCATTGATCCGACCATTTTTAGGCAAAAGAAAAAAAAAAGAATCATATAACTATGGCAACGTTGAAAAATCACCAAGATTGCAATCGTGCAGCTTTAGAATCAATGCAATTTTTACATTGAGTCAATGCATGTCTTTGAGTCTATCTAACAACAGTGAACATTGTACTGTACTACACTGTAGAATTCAATTCACCGAAATTTTATTTTTATTCAATCGAAAATATTTCAATATTGACAATAATTATTAATGGATGCCGGCCCGTTTGCCTGCAATTTTTCCGAATTTTGAATTTTTTTATGCTTTTTGCACAGGGGACAAAATCCAATTTGAAATGTATTGACGAATTATTTATGCATTCGAAAGAATTAAATTTGCATCTTTTTCGGGCATTTATTAGATTCCCAAAATCCAATCAAACATTTCAAAATTTTATTTTCCATTGATTTTTGATGCGAACAATAAAATGTGTGTTGTTTGTCAGTCAGTTGAATTGAATTTAAAATTTACTTAAATGAATCGCGATCATTGATTGCTTTCGGATATTGGAAGTTTGTTTCGTACAAATGTGTACAGTGTACAGGTAACAATTAAATGACAACAAAAAAAAAAAATCAACCACCCATTGATCATTCGAACAAGTAGAAAAAATATTCAGCGTTTCCATTTTGGATAATGTATATTTAAAATGATCACACATCCCACGTATGTATAATGTATATTCACATTTGTCCAGTTTTGGCAATTCGGTTTCCATTGTTTGATGATCGTTTTTTCTTTTTTTTTCTGATCCTCTGCCTGTTATTATTCCGTATCTGAAAAGGTTGAATCGATTGTTGAAAATAATTTTACATTATGCCATGGATGGAAAATATGGATCATATTTTTAACGTGTCACTTTGATGTCATTCACATTACATTTGAGGCACGTATATAAATAAATGAATGGGCATCAAATTAACGAAAAATAAACATAAAATAATCTGGTTAAAAGTTAAAATAAACATTGCATCATCGCAATGGATCATCGAATATGTCCTGTGAATATCTGAGTTAGTGTGTGTTCATTGTTCGATTCACTTAAAAAAAAAAGAAAGAAAAAAAAAACCAGAGCGTGAAACATTGAACTCCAAAATGCATTCTGCATTTTAATTTTTACAGGTATAATATGTGTGCATGCAGATGACTAGTAATGCCGCGACGAGACAAAAAAAAACACACACACAAACTGCACGGTTAATTGTTTTTGATGACAAAGCGACTGATTTATTGCTAAAATTAAACCGGACAATATTCATTGCTCAAATAATCCGCATGGGGAAATATCCATGACTTTATGATCGATTTAATAATATCGGATCATAACAATCGAATACAATGCGCGTTTTGTCACATATTTTTTTTTTTATTTCATTTATTTATTTATTTAATTTTTTTTTCTTTCGAATGAAACCTTAACCTCAATGTTTTGTTTGATTGTTGTCTTGTCTACCGACTGACATCTGTGTCATTTTAATGTCTATGGAAAAACATAGGGAAATATATAATTGAACGATGTACAGCAAGATACAGCTCACAAAATGTAAAACATTGATCATTCGACGACTAATTAAAATGTGTTAACAACCGCTGATTATTATATTACGAATGATCAATTGAAATTGAAATTGAAATTGAAATGACATTCGATGCGTTTGTTATGACTAAGCGATGACATTTTGTTTATTTCATTCAATTATTATGTCAAGTGTTTGGATAAATATCTATTTTTCTAATTGAATTATTTGACACGGACAAATCAAAATGTATCATTTGATACATGCATAATGTGAGCTAATGAATCCGATGAATTATATTTTAATTTGCAAAAAAATAAACAAAACAAAACAAATTGATTTGATTCCATGGCGATATATTTTGATTTTTTCTTTATAAATAGCTGTTACTGTTGGAAATGAAAGAAATTTAAAAATTATTTTTTTTTCTCCGTCTCTCTAAAAGATATCGGATATAGTTGTTGGTCAAGACGATAATGTAACTGCACGTGAGGCATTATTACGATGGGCTCGACGCTCAACGGCTCGCTATCCGGGCGTACGTGTCAATGATTTCACAGGATCATGGCGTGATGGATTAGCCTTTTCGGCATTGATTCATCGCAATCGGCCCGATTTGCTTGACTGGCGAAAAGCACGATCGGCTCGACCACGTGAACGTTTGGACACCGCATTCCATGTTGTTGAAAAAGAATATGGTGTCACTAGACTATTGGATCCAGAAGGTAATTTGCAAAAAAAGAAAAAAAAATCGAATTTTTTCCTAACTTATAAAATGTGTCTTCGTTCAATCGATACAGATGTGGATACAAACGAACCGGATGAAAAATCTCTGATTACGTACATAAGTTCATTGTACGATGTATTCCCAGAGCCACCGTCATTACATCCACTATATGACATGGATTCACAGCGTCGTGTTCATGAATATAAAGAATTGGCCCATCAATTGGTGTATTGGTGCCGTGAAAAAACCTCATTGCTACAAGAGCGAACATTTCCACAAACGCTTATTGAATTAAAACGTTTAGCAAACGATTTGAATCGTTTTCGTAATGAAGAGGTTCCACCGCGTCAACGTGACAAACAAAGTCTCATCAAAATCTACAAAGAATTGGAAAAACATTTTGAATCAATGGGTGAAATTGAGGTGGAACAAGATTTGCGGCCAGAATCATTGGAAAAATCATGGCATCGCTTACAATCCGCCATTACTGATCGTGATGTCATTTTACAACAAGAAATTCAACGATCCGAACGTTTACAACGTTTGGCCGATAAAGTTCAACGTGAAATCAAACATACGGACACACGTATCACCAATTTAGAGCAACGAATCTCCGAAGAAGCTAGACGCATCGAACGTGCACATCCAATTGATGCAAAAAATACATGCGAAGTACTCGAAACGGAGATTCGTCAATTGGAAGCACCAATTCAAGAAATGAATGAAGATTGTTTGGTGCTTAAGGATGGCCGCTATCCACAAGCCAGTGAATTACAAAAAAAGTATGTACATTGGAAAATTTGATTTCTTTTGCAACGAAATTTTTTTTTTTTTTCAACAATTTTTCGGTTTTTTTTTTTGCAACAGGGTAACAAAATTACTACAACGTTGGTCACAACTTCGTGCATCATTCCACACAAATCTAGTGCAAAAATTGTCTAGTTTACGTTATCCCGTCCAAGAAACCACCGTTACAAAACAAACACGTACCGTTATCGAAGCACGTCAAATCGATACCAATCCATATTTCCGTGATTTACAAGAATACACCGAATGGTGCCAAAATAAATTAAAAGAATTACTTGCAGCCGATTATGGATCTGATTTACCATCGGTTAAGGCTGAATTAGAGCGTCATCAGCAAGAGCATCGTACCATTGATAAATTCCATTCGAAGGTTGTGCATGCTGAACGGCAACAGGCCAATTTTACTGGTGATGAATTGCATTTGTATCAGCAACGTCTTAGCCAATTGCAAAGAATCTATGCCGAACTATTGAGCACATCAACAAAACGCTTATCAGATTTGGATGCATTACAAAACTTTTTGCAAGCAGCCAGTGCTGAACTGCAATGGCTTAATGATCGTGAACAGGTTGAAATTCAACGTGATTGGGCTGCCAAGGATTTAGATTTGCCGGGTATTCATCGATATTATGAGGTAAGATTTTCTGTGCATTTGTCTGTCTTTTTGACTGAATCGCCATTTTTGGATCGAAGCTCTTACGATGGACTTCCATTATAATTTCATTTGTCATTTCATAATAATAATAATAAATAACAAAAAATTCATCGTTTTTTCTGAAATTTGCAAGCGAAACTTTGGAAGTGGAGAGGATGTGAGTAAATGATTGTCCACTTAATTTGGATCAGTCGTAATTGTATTTTGAGTTTTTGAATTGAGAAATGTCGCTTGATTAGAAAGTTGATTCAGTTTGTCAGATTTTTAATATCATTATAATATGTAGATTTTTACTTAGTTTTGTGTTTGTGGAGTGTATTGGATGACGGCTTTATTTTTTACTTAATGGAACAAAAATTTTTTTTTCTCTCCACCAGAACTTGATGTCCGAATTGGAGAAACGTGAATTGCACTTTTCTTCGATCCTGGATCGTGGTCATTCTCTTCTTGCGCAACAGCATCCAGCAGTTAAATGCATTGAAGCCCATTTACAAGCATTACAATCGCAATGGTCATGGTTACTTCAGCTAACATTATGTTTAGAAGTTCATTTGAAACATGCAACCGACTATCATAATTTCTTCACAGAAATAAAAGATGCCGAAACCTGGCTCACAAAGTACGGATCCATTTGCTAAAAATATTCTCAAATTTTCTATCCAAAACTAATCCCTTTTTTGTGTTTCTTCTCTTGTGTGTCTTGCAGACGTGACGAGATTCTAAATTCAAAGTATTCACAGTCTAATTTCGGTTTGGATGAAGGTGAGCAATTATTACGCGGTATGCAAGATTTACGTGAAGAGCTTAATGTTTTTGGCGAAACGGTAAATCAATTGCAACAACGTGCTCAAACAATTGTGCCATTAAAACAACGAAAACAACCAGTGAATCGTCAAACGCCCGTTCAGGCCATTTGTGCCTACAAACAGGGCAACATTTCATTGGAAAAAGGTGAAACATGTACATTGATTGATACATCTGGTCGTGTTAAATGGCGTGTACGTGCAAATGGTGCTGAAGGTCCTGTACCGGGTGCCTGTTTACTTTTACCACCACCCGATCAAGAAGCTATCGATGCGGCCGATCGTTTGAAACGTTTATTCGATCGTTCGGTTGCTTTATGGCAAAAGAAGCAATTACGTTTACGTCAAAATATGATATTTGCCACAATTAAAGTGGTCAAGGGTTGGGATTTCGATCAATTTTTAGCCATGGGCGCTGAACAACGCAATGCCATCCGTCGTGCATTGAACGATGATGCTGACAAATTGTTGGCCGAAGGTGATCCAGCTGATCCACAATTGAGACGCTTGCGCCGTGAAATGGATGAAGTTAACAAATTATTTGACGATTTCGAACGACGAGCTCGTGCTGAAGGTACAATTATTGTTTTTTTTTTCTAAACAATAAATTTAATTCAATTTTAATTGGAATGCCAATCAATCCAATGTTAAAATTAATCTTGATCATCTCATTGATCAACGTGGGCGGATCGTCTCATTTTTATTTTCAATTTTTATTTTTTGCCTTCGATTGCATTACGAAATGGTTAATTTTCTTCATTATAGCAGTTAATTTGAGTAAAATTTTGAATGACTTTGTGGGCCGTTGTTTACCCAAAAAAAGAAAAAAATGTCGCATGATTGAAATTAACAGAATTGAATCAATTGAGCGCTAGGATACTTGATTAATCTTTCTCTAAATTAGATCAAATGAAACATAAAAACTCATTCAATGGTTAAACCATTTCGAATTCGATTCTTTTTTGCCAGTTTTGTTTTGTATTTTAATCGATGTGCACATAACAACTGGAGCGAAAAAATGAGGAGAATTTTCCGTTGTTCAAGTGGTAGCCGATCTTCCGTTCAATTATTTTCATTGCAAAACAATTTCCTTTTTTCTTTTCTTTTTGTAAATTAATTTTTTACTCATTTTTTTTTCGTTGCAGAGGAAAGTAAGCAAGCAACGCGCATTTTCACCGATGAATGCATTGCATTGAAGAACAAATTGGAAGATATGGCCAGAGAATTGGATCACATTATATTGTCACCATTACCACGTGATATCGATTCATTAGAGCATGCGGTGCAAATTCACGAAGATTATCGTCGACGTCTAAATCACCTGGAGCCCGAATTGAAACATTTGCAAGAGACATTCCGTTCGATTGCATTAAAAACGCCAGCCCTGAAAAAGAGCCTGGACAATTTGGTGGAATTGTGGAAAGAATTGAATACACAAAGTAATTTGCATGGTGATCGTTTGAAATTGTTGGAAGGTGCTCTGGTTGGTTTGGAAGAAAACGAACAAGTAATATCCGATTTAGAGGGTGCATTGGCCAAACAACATGAAATGCCATCAACACTCGATGGTTTGCAAATTGTTCTGAAAAATTTGAATAAATTACAAGAGATTGTCAATCAACAGCAGCCACAAATTGACAAAATGAATGATTCGGCCGATCAATTGGGTCGCATGGGCGTACCAACCAAAGTTATCAATGACTTGAAACGTTTGCATTCAAATGTTGAACGATTGAATGTTCGATGGAATAATGTTCGTGCACAGCTAAACGATAGGTATGTTTAATGTTCAAAAATTTTCAATTAAATAGAAATCGTAATGATGGAATTTTTTGTTTTCCCCGTTTCGCAGAGTGATTGGCTGTGAGAATGGAATTGGAATTATGACAAAATTACAATCTAGTCTAGCGAAGGAAGAAACATGGGTTGATGGTGCAACCGAAAAGCTTACCGTTATGCCAACGGCCACATCAGCACATGAATTAGACGTGAGTAATAAAATATTTTTTTCACATTTAACAATCATTTTCAATTTGATATTTTTCATATTGACAATCGCTATTTATCATTCGAATTGATAAATCTGTATCATTATTTTAATTTTTTTCAATTTATTTACAATGTAAATTGTTAAATAAGTGAATCAAGTGAACAAATTGATTTTTACTTAAAAATTTGTTTTTTTTTTTCGCCGAAAGTTTATTCAAATCAAAAACCACACACACATTTTTATCACCACAAACAAGCAATGAATTTAGCAGCTCTCTCAGTTTCATTATTATCCATTTAGATTTCTATTGTTCGGTAGTCGAAATCGATTTTTTGAGGAATTTTCCAGCATTCCGAAAGCTCGATTTTCATGTTGTGTTTTGATGGGATTTTCTTTTTGTGTAAATCAATTATAAATTTATTCGGAAATTTGTATGTATAGTCTTCAGTATTTTATCTATTGTTTTGGTCCATGTTCCGTTGATTTGAAGCAACCCCAGCCCAAGCAAAAAAAAAAAAACTATTTCGAAAGCGTTCTCGTCCTGTTCATATTTCGTATTTATCCAAATATTTTCTACTAAACCATAAATATTTTTATTTGTATTTCGATCTCAATATTCATGTAAATATATACATTAAAAAAAAAAATTTATTTGTGTTGAATATTGAATATTGTATAGATGTAGAAATGGGTTAATGGGGTTTAATTTCTAACCAAACGATTCTCTCTTCCTTGTCATCGTCATTTCAATGAAATTCGTCCATACCAAGGAAGAGAGTTTTTCAACCAAAAATTGTTTATATTTTATTATTTTTAGTAAATTTGTAATGGAAAAAGCAATTGAAGTAGATTGATTGTCACAATATATTATATATGTTAACATTCCAAACTAATCAAATTCGTGACGAATACAAGAAGAAGAAAACGAATGAGGAAACATGCAAATTGTGGGAGTTTTCTGGTACATCTCCACAAAGAAACCAAAATTCTATCTCCAAACAGTTTTAGTTCTGTGCTTTGCCAACTATTCTGGTCATTTTGTACAATTTTATTATTTATTTGGTTGAATTCAAGCGTTTTGAATGAGTAAGTTTTTGCAGTTGAACTCCCGATTACGTTGAACGAGAGACCATTTTGTTCATTATAAATTTTTTTTTTGAAGTAATGATCACCAACAACACATCAGCACCATATTCGAATCAATTTGGACAGATCAAACAAACACAAAATACACAAAACAATTCTAAAACACAATCATGTACAGTCAAATACAGAACACTCATAAAAAATGATACACAATTAGTTAATTCAATCGAGCTAATTAATTAGAATTTCGTTCACTTTGAATGAGATTGTTAGATATTATTGTAAAAAATCGAACATTCGATATTTTTCATGAGTTCTAAGTAGATTTAATGATTTTCTAATGAATCTTTGCCATCTTTTTTACTAATTCAAGTTTTTTTTCTCGATTTTGTCTTTCTCTCTGTCTCTGTTGTCTGTTCCTTCTCCACACAAATCCAACACAACTTGATGCCCCCTATAATAAAATAAAAATAAAAAATACACACACATACACACAATAAAACGTGATCACACAAATAAATGCATCAAAATCAAATTAAATTCAAAATAATTTTTGAAATATAAAAAAAAATAAAATAATATTTATCAATAAAAATAAACGATGACTGAATAATAATAACGACCAATTGGATTCATCATATATTGGTTCGCTGTATGAATTCCTGTCCACCCGTGTATACGTCAACATCATCAATTCACCACAAACTATAACGCACACCACAAACACAAATAACAAATTAAAAATCCAAAATGAATACCAAAATCATTATGACAATGAATAATATTTAAACAAAACATTCGGCTCTCGTTCAATTCTGTTTTTTTTTCTAAAACATGCAAACAAATCTAAAAAAAAAAAAAAAAATCAAAAAAATCGCGAAATTTTTTTTCGTAAAAAAAGGACTTACTTGGAAAAGCTGTTGAACGCACACCGATGGTAGAACAAGTTAATTTAAATGGAGGTCGATTGTTACGTGAAGCTAAGGTATGTTCAATATTAGGTATAAGGTTTTGTGCCTGCAAATGATTCCATTATCAAAGCTGTGATTATCCCGTTCAACCGAATTTTTAGGAAAATTTATTCGTTCCTTTGAATGCGTTTATAATTATGTGTGTGAATCAAATGTTACAAATGAATTTGGAATGTGTGATGTGTGAATTGAAATCGATTTAGTATTCCTTTATTGATTAAGCCCTCCTTTATTTCCTGTATTTATTTTGATGATTTTTTCGGGTCGAAAAAAATCTTATAGAAACTTAGTCACTCCAGTTTATAAGTAGGCTGTAGTATGAATTAAGGAAAACAAATTTTTTAAATAACATTATCTTTTTTTACTTACACCAACATGCAAACGCAAAATCTAATTCCGAACTACAAACAAACACAAAATCTAACTTCATCAAATTAAATTGTAAACATCCACTTAATTTTCCGAACAAAATACAAAAAACCAAAAAAAAAAAATAATCGAAATAACCACATAACACTCGATAATATTCAACAACGCAAAACCGAAAAACGAAAAAACAAAAATTACAAAAATGATTCGCCAATGAAAACGATCGCATCATCATCGATGGTAATTGAAAACGAAAAAATAACAAAACGCAAAAAAATATGACAGATTTACAATACAAAATGTGTTCATTACATCGATTGGTTGATTGAAACACGGCCAAGTTTTTCTCCGCCTCGAAGAGATTTGCGACCACCGGATGCTGATCCTGGCGCCAATGAAGTATACACTGAACGATTGGACATTTTGAACACAAAATTCCAACGTTTACTTGAACAATTAACACAAAGACTTAAAACAGCAATCGAAGTTAGTGGTGCCGATGGATTGGTAAGTTTGTTTTTTTCTTTTAATTACTTTTCTTTTTGAAATTTTTTTTTTTTTTTTGGTAACACACTCTTTTCGATCGATTTCATCATAAAAGTGATTCAGTGTTCAAAGATTTTCTAGAGCATTGAGATTGTAAGTAGCATAGCATTGATCAAAGTTTATTGGAACAGACGTGTTATATACGGATAAAAAGCAAATTGTGCATATAAAAAAAGTCGGTGATTTAGTTCAGAACATTTCCATATGAACTGAAAAGAAAAAAGCGAAGAAAATTCCGCTGAAAAGATTCAATTCAATTAAAAGTTGGCAATGTGATCGATGTGAATATGTGAATATATGCAACAACAGAAAATGATTTTGTCTCAAAAAATCATTGAAGATTCGGCAGTTTGTTTTTTTTTTTTTTTTTTTTTTTGTTTGTTGTGAAAACAGAAAACGTAAAAGCATTGTGTGCAGTCATGTCAAACAATTCATTAATGAAATGACATAACCCAAATAAAAACATCGAGTTTTTTTTTTATCATGGCCGTTAAATTTTATTCAAATGAACAAGTGGGCATTGTGCAGCTCAGCATTAGGTTCTCGTGACTTTTTTCTGTCGTTGTTGTTGTTTCTCCTTGTAGTTTTTTTTTGTTTTCTTCTTTGTTTCTTTGCCATTCGCATTTGCTACGAATTACGAGATTCTTGGAAATAAATTCAAATAAAAATTCGATGCAATATACAAAAAGCACATTCGATACGATGATGTCATTTGGAGTTCCTTTTTCGAGAACAACAAGTGCTATCCATTGGCAAATAAAAAGAAAGAAAAAAAAACAACAAACAAACAGACTAACTTTCGTCATTCAATCATGCCAGCGATGAAGGATGCAAACTTCAAAAGAGCCCCTTAGAGAAAAAGAATCCCGTTGACAATTTTTGCATTGCAACAGAAATCAGAAATGTTGTCGAATTTTAATATTATTACATATATTTATATTGTAAAAACATGAAATGAGAATCTTTTGATGGGAGAATGATCAGTTGTCAATCAACGGTGATTGATCAACGACAATGATTAAATCATTCCCAAAATATCACAAACATTGTGTGAACTGTATGAACAAAGTACACACTGTACACTTGTGCACGCATACGGGGCCATATACTCGATATGAAATATAGTAGATTCTAATGAATAGGTGTACGCACAACCGTTGACACATCATTTCTTTTGAATGTGACATGTGTGCGATTTTAATTTTCAATGCTTACGATATACGACACACAAACAACGACAAAACAGACAAAAAAAAAAAAAAAACAAAAAAAAATTGAACTGAAGACGAATGTTTTTCAAATACTAGTAGACAAAAAAAGAAAACAGCAAAATACAATTGTTATAGCGCGCCTGTGAATGAATTTCGGGGCAATACTTGTGGCTATGGGCACTCATAGAATAGCGGCTATCGTTCAGTTGATGTTTGATAATAATCGGTTGCGTATCGCGCGCGTGTCTTTATCTTTACGCAAATATTGTCAATCACTTCGAAATTGGAAAACACAATAAATTTGCCAATTTGTGGATATAATTCAATTAAACCGCAAAGTAAAAACAAAAAAAAAACAAACCAAGTGAAAAATATTATTCAAACAATAAGACGGCGAGATCTGCTGTATGAAGCAAAAAAAAACTTCGACGATTCGTTTTAAAGCGAACGTAAACGATTTGGTTAATGAAAATTTTAGTTTAAAATCGATTTATTATTAGTTTTGAAACTCTCTCTCTCTCTTGATATTTCATACTTTAAGCACTAAATGTACAATATTAAAATTTCAACTACAATGTGATCAATACACTTAATATTGTAAAATTTGTAGAATTTGTATTGTCGCATTATGTGTTTGTACTACCTTCAAATTTGAAATGTTTTCTGAAGAGATAAATGTCAGACGAATGAAAAAAAAAAATGAAAAAAAAAAGAATGAAAAAAAAAATGAAATAAAAACCGAAAGCAAATGAGTGAAATATGTGTGAATTGATGGATTTTACGATGCTATGAATATTTATAGTGTCAGTCGAACGAGTTAAACAAAGGGGAAATAGCAAAATAAAGAGAGATAGAAAAGAAAAAAAAAGATTCTCAAGTTCAGCTAAAGCATTATGCATATGATATTTGTATGAAAATAGTTTAAATTTGTATTTTTTTGAAATTATTTAAATTATGATAAAGCACGCGGATACGAAAATCGAAACGTAAAAAAAAATTGAGTTAACATCTATATTTTATGGATTCCGGCAATATTTGACCTTTTTATCGTTTTCTTTTGTCAATTTCCTACATTTATTTATCTTCACAAATGACGTAATTTTTTAAATTGCCAAATTGTCAATTTCCATACTTGTCACTTTCAAGCAGTGGGTATTGATTCGCACATTAAAAAATATATACTAAATCGATTGTGTTGCGATTGATCCTCATTGAAAATGTGAACACTGAACAGTCATTAATAACGAAAAAAATCAAAAAAAAAACACGAAACAATGATTAGATTTTTCTCGGCAAATCATTAAATAATTCCGATAATTTATCTTCAAATGAATTTATTAATTTTTTAATTATTATGCACAAAATAGAACGCATTTGTGTATATTGAATGTTTTTTTTTTTGGGGGAGTTTTTATCGTTTGTTTTGTTTGCGGTAGATATTTTTTCGTTTTCCAATCTCTTTGAAGGTTATTCGTTACTTTATGTGAAGGCGGAATGGAGAATTTCGTAATGCAAGGCAGTTTTATTCCAAAAATATGAAATCCATTCACAATTCTTAATTCTCACACACATTATTTATTACTTGTTCTCCAATCGAAATGGCTAAGAATTTTTGATTGTTTGGTGTTCACATTTTATTGTAAACCAAAAAAAAATTGTGTGTTTTTTTTTTTAAATTCCTGTTGATTGACAAAAACAAACTTGTTTTGCGAGAGTTCCTTCTTTGATTTGGCCTCATGTTTATTCATTCTATTGATTTTATTCATGTTTACAAATACAAATTTGAATTTCGAATACATTATCGATTTAATTTTGGATTGTTAGCGAGAAAAATTCTAAATAAAACTTCGTTTTTTTCTTCTATTTTTGTGGTTGTTGTTGTTACTGGAATCGAATGCATTTGCATGAATTTCATGTGATTCATTCCAACGATGAATGAATGTAATAGCACAGGGCTCAAGTTCGGAAGCCTTGTCCAGTGAGGTTAACTACAAATTTAAATCGAATTTAAATCAAATTATTTTAATGATGAATTTTCCAAATGAGTATTTTTGTTTTGATTTGTTTTTTTTTTGCTTCTTTTCTTTACGTTTCAAAATTTAGTTTTATTGCATTCGTGCTCATTATTTATTATCGAATTTGATAGGAATTTTTATTTTTCTTTTGAATTTACAAACAATTGAACTGTATACAAAATACAAAGTGTCATTTTGATTCTAATGTAAAAAAACACTTTATTTATCAAGATTCACATCGTAAACAAACAAACATGTTCACTTGGTTCGGATTTTTCTAGCCGGTATTGATTGCCGAGAAATTCAAGTTTGTGTGTGTATCCAATGAGATGAATGAAATCATATTTTATTTGCGCGATTCCTTAATTCTCATCATCGAACTGAAAATGTTCGATGTGTTTGTTCCATATTGTGTTCGAATTTCAAATGCGGAACTTTTCATTGAGTGAGTCGAGTATGGCGAATCCAATCGCAAAACGACACATTTTTTTCTATGAAAGTAATCAAACAAGCGCACCGAAAATAGAACAGCTGATACATGTGCAAATGTGTATATAATTCGATTTGTTGTTGGTTGTTCGGGGCACCACTGATGCCGAATCCAATGTATAATAAAATTCATGTATAGGAATAGATATGTATGTTGGATGGTGCATAAGCATTTATTTCTTCTTCCAAATCACACACACACACAGACAGACAGCACATTACGTCAGTTTCGAATGAAAAGAAAAATCGATGCGAGCAAGAGAGAACACATCAACACAGTCGCACATATAATGATGATGCGGCATATCAGACTTGATTATTATCGCCTTGCTGCATTATTATCGGCTATTTTTATTTATTTATTTTCATTTTTTTTGTAAGAATCACCGTATCACTTTTTCATTCATGAATAAGCGCCGAACCAACATCAATCAATCTATCATTTATCAAGTGTTTTTTGTGAGAATGTGCTGCTTTCGGTGTTTTTTTTTCTACTTTTTTTTCTGTTTTGTTTTTTTTTTAAATAAAAACATTTCCTAAAATATCTCATTTGCCGAAAAGTGTGAACAAAAGTAGATTTCATTTGCCGAAGTACGTTTCAAATAATAATCGACTGTTCTTTCAGTACATGAGAATATTAGAAATGTAGGTGTGGGCGTCACTTCGACACCGGTGTCTTTTTGATGAAAATCTCGCGTTAAATGTCGAAATGATTGAATTGAAAACGCGGAAAATTTACGATAAAATTAATTACCGAGCCAGATCTAAGCAAAGTATTTTTAACGAATGCTTCCACGTCTTTTGTAAGCATATTGAATTGAATCAACATTCGCCTGACGACATATTTTATACATTTACCTCAACAGATAATAAAATCACACAATTTCATCGTGAATAGACGTAAATGATTGTGAAATTGTAGTTTGACTGAATCTACTAAAGTTTTTTTTCCAATATGGAAGAGAATCAAGAGGAAGAACAGCGTGCAGATCCAAAAACTTATAATTTTGCGTACGAAATATTGGTCAGTGTTTCACAAAATTTTGTTATAATGAAAATCGATGGAAAAGATGTGTGTTTCAGTTTACAAAAAAAACTATTTCGTTTTGTTTTGTTGTGTTTATTGTTTTTGTTCATGGCAAATTTCGATTTCAATTTTTTTTTTCCCAATATAGCGATACGCCGAAAGTTTACGTGAACCATTGCGTACTTATCGATCTGAATTTGCAGTCGGTAATTTACCTCAAAGCGATGAAAGCACCAAAGATGTGTACACAACGTCGTACAGTACATCACAGTAAGTGCATTTTATGGAAATTTGTCCATTGAATCTGATGTGTCATTATAAAAAAAAAAAAAATGTTTTCTCTCTTTCGATAGATTCACAACAACAGCAACAAGATCAACCACCCAACAATCCGAAAAACGATCGTATAACGATACATGTGACAATGGTAGCACCATTTTTGTCGAACAAAAAGAGAATATTTTGAATAAAGCTGGTGTCATTGATCCACAAACGGGTCGCATATTAACAATTGGTGAAGCCATTCAATTACGAATATTGGATGTACGAACTGGCGAAATAATTGTTAATCAAAATAAACGAATTTCATTAGAAGATGCAATTAAACAAAATTTAATTGATTCAACATTGGCAAATAGTTTATTGGAACCGGGTGCTGCATATCATGCTGGCAAACCAATCAGTTTATTAGAAGTCATACAAAAGGAATTGATTGATGCCGAAAATGGTTATGATTCAACGGAAAAACGAATTAAGGTAATAACAACAACAACAACAGCAGCAACACCAACACCAACGGCACCATCAAATTTGCCTCGTATGAATGCAACGAATGATGACGATGATGGCAACTGCAAAAGTGATCATACAAAACAAAATGAAACAATTAAAATTAAATCGAATGAATTGTGCCTGGCCGATGCAATAGTACACGGTCTTATCGATACAAGTGGCTGGGTCATGGATCGTAATTCGGGCGATAAATTTCGTTTGGATTCGGCCATTGCAAATGGTTTAATAACATCATCGGTACGTGAAATAGTCGATGCAAAGAATGATATTAAAATAACATTAAAACAAGCTCTGGATGCTGGTATATTAAATGCAAAAACTGGTCGTTATATGCAAAATGTGACCAAAGAAAAGCTTACATTTATTGAGGCAAAAAATCGCCAACTAATCGGTAAACCGATGACATTAAAAGATGTGTGTGATTTAAATTTATTGGAAAAAAATGGTTTGATAATATCGCCAACGCGGCGAAATAAATTGCGTATTGTTGAAGCCATTGAGATGGGTGTTTTGGATAGGGATACAATTAAATCGGTGACAAAAACAAAAGATGAACGAATTACATTGGCTCAAGCACTGGACGAAGGTATTATATTGCCAGATAGTAAATATCGTGATGCAATCACACAAGAGGAAATGTCCATACCGGAAGCAGTTGAACGTGGTCTAATTTCATCAGTTTCACAGCGTTCCATTTTTAATATTGATGGCTTTAAGGATCCATATTCGGCGGATTTTGTATCGCTTAATGTAGCCGTAACGAAAAATATTTTACACAAAAAAGATGGACATTTCCAATTGGATACTGGCAAAGGAAAGTTTATTTCATTGACAAATGCCACCGAAAGTGGTTTAATTCGTGCGGAATTTTTTGAAATGATAAATCGTAAGATTGGTGTTTATGATGCTAGCGGACGTGAATTAACTGTTATGGATTTAGTTTATTTTGATTTAATTGATCCAAAATCTGGGTTTTTGTTACATCCAAAATCGAAGGCAATCGTTCCATTGGATCGTGCCATTGAAACAAAGCTTATAACACCTGAAGGTGCCTTATTATTAAGTAGTTTGCTAAATATTACACTAACTACGGAAACGGTGACGAAAACAATTCGTCGATATGTGACAATAACCGATAACGAAGATCCAAAATCACAAGTGGAAAATGTTTTGACATTTACGGAAGCCGTTCGTCGTGGCCATATTGATGAACAAAAACAATTGTTTACCGATCCAAATACGGGAAAAATTTACTCAATCCAACAGGCCTTAAATCATAGTCTTATATTACCTGATTCCAATAGTGTTGACATTCCAATGCCGCCGATCGTCAAACGTTCGACAATAACACAAATTCGAAAAACCGTTGAACCGGAACAATTGAACCAAACAATTGAAAAAACAAAAACCATTCATGCAATTCCAATAAACCAATCCCGTGGCAAAAAATCACCAACTAAAGAATATTCCACATTCCATACTGAAACCGAAATCGAAAATAAACTCGATACAAAAACAATAACAACCGATTTTATAGCCATTGAACAGGGTGCACCGATACCCAAGCAATCAATCGATGAATTTTTCGATATTCCTGCAGACGGATGGCCATTATCAATGGCTATTGAAAAACGTCTTTTTGATCCGGTGATGGGTCTTTTTCATATCGTTGCAACCGATCGTCTGGTCAGTTTTGAGGAATGCATTAAATTAGAAATAATTAATCCTGATTCGGTGTCAGTGCTGGATCCAACAAATGGTCGAAAAATAACGGTAAAACGTAGTTTTGAAAAACGAATTTTAGACAATACCGGCAATTATCGAAAATTGAATAAAATGATCGGAATGAAACAGGCCATTGATTCTGGTTTGATTATTCTGGAAAATCCCAATGAAATGATTAATGCTAGCAAACACAGTGTTCAATTTGCAAATGATAATCCAATCGCACCCCAAACACCAGCATCAATTCGATCGCCACAAAATTTTGGGACACACGAAATGCCTAGCCCAGAACCAATTCAATTGGTGCCCGGTATCATTTATGATCCATCAACTGCTCTAGTCATATTCACGGAAACCGGCCATTCGGAAAATATAATTTCGGCTGTGGAAAAAGGTTTAGTTGATAGTAATATGGTGAAAATAATTGATCCGAAAACTGGTACACCGTTAACAGTGCTCGAAGCAATCGACGGTAATATTGTCGATAGCCAAACTGGTGAAATACTCGATGGTTCCAATTGTAAAATTGATTTGATAAATGCTTCAAAATTGGGTTTACTTACGGTGATTGGATCACCATTGGTGGCCATTGCTGGTGCTATTGATTCTTTGCGTTTTATTTATGATCCAAAAAGTGGCCAACAAATTCCATATGAAATTGCTTATGAACGTGGTTTAATAACACGAGAAGAGCTACTTTCATCGTGTTCAAATTCACCAAAGCATCCATTGTCACCGCGGCATACCCATGTTTCAATGGGTTCACTGCCATCCAGTTCAGACAAAGAATGCAAAGCAATTGTTTTACAAAAAATGCGTAAAAAAATTATCAAACCAAAAGATGCAACTGCAAAAGGCATTATGGATCCAAAAACGGCCGAAATCCTTGACACAAAGGAAATTTTCATTGATGAAAACGGTGAAATACAATCACTTTCCGCAGCTATCAAATCAAATAAAATCCAAGGAAATTCGGGAAAAATTGTTGATCCATTACATGGTGATGTTTTAAATATAAATGAAGCCATTGAACGTGGCATTTTAGATTCAGACAATACTAGTCAAATTCTTATGCCACTCAATAAGAGTTTATCGATTGATCAGCTCAAACATCAAGGTCTTATCGATCCAAATAGTTTGAAAATAATACATCCAGAAACTGGTGGTCTTTTATCACTTCGTGAAGCAATTGTTTGTGAAATTGTCGATCCATTAACACACATCATTGATCCCGAATCGAATGAACCGATTACATTGAAAGAAGCAATCAAACGAAATATCATCGATGATGTCAACTCAACAATTAAAACCGGCAGCCATTGTCAGCAGCCAGTCGATTTACTAACTGCAATCGATCAGAAAGTTTTCGCGAATGATGATTTGGAAAATATCAATCACACAGATATTGCTCCATTGGGCATGACATTGGCTGTTGCCATCAAACGTGGTCTAATCGATTCAAATACCAATGAAATTATTCATCCGATAACCGGCCAACGAATGCCATTAATTAAAGCAATCGATGATAATTTTATTATGGCTTTGCCATACACACCAAATGTTGATAGCATCAATATATCCGATGCACTTGAACAGAATTTAATTAATTTCGATGATAAAACTGTTACAAATCCCAAAACATCGGAAATATTACCGATAAACGAAGCCATTGAAAATGGGCTGTTAGTGGTGAAACCTTTACCTGACCTAATTGAATTACATTCATCGGGTCCAATAACTTCGGTTACCGAAACGGTAACCTCATATCATACAGTTACTACGAAAACAGTTGAATTGCTCAGTGGCTATGCGATGGTGTCACCAAATGAAATTGAACATTTGGAAAGTGGTAAAATTTTATCGATTGCGGAGGCCAAACAACAGGGTATAATCAAAGATCAAAGTGAATCAAGTAAACAGTATGCAACGAGAGAGATAAAAATAAATTTCTCTGATGCTGTTCGTCGTGGTTTGGTTGATATTAATGCTGGTACCTATACAGATCCGCATTCAGGTGCTTCAATGCCAATTTCTCAGGCTGTAACAGACGGTATTCTTGAAACTGAAAATAAAGAAAGTGTTGATGTTTTGGCAAATCCCAAAATGGATTCAATGACTTTGGTCGAAGCCATCGAAACAATCTATGATGAAAATACAAAACAATTCCGGGATCCAAAGAATCCAGAACGTCGGGTTACATTTGGTGATGCCTTAAAAGAAGGTATTGTTGATGGTAAATCGATAGTGTATGACATTCGTTCGGGAAAAGCGCTAACTTTAGAGGATGGAATTGAATGTGGTGTGATTGATGAACAAACTGGTGAAATTAAACAAAATTCGGGCAAAAAGATTAATGTTAAAGAAGCGGCTAAATTGGGCTTGATGGCCATTGTTGGTGTACCAGTTTTGGCTGGATTAGCAGTCGTTGATGCATTGGAAAGTGTTTCAAAGGCAACGATTGATAAGCCAACACCGCACGTACGAACGACAATTATTGTTAAAGATGACCAAATTCCACCAGAAACTGAACAATCAAAAGCGACAGCCACAACTATAACATCAGTTATAAATAGAACCGTTTCGACAACCAATGGAGAAATTCCAATTGTTAAGCATCACGCGGAACAAGTAATTTCAATGCCTGAAGAAAATGTTATGCAATCGGAAAATGTTCCAACGCCCGATGCTGTTGATCACAAAGAAACGGAAACTATTGATGAAACGGCAAATTTGCCAGTTTTGCGTATTAATGATACGTTGACACCCGAACAACTTCAACTGTATGGTGTTTTTGATAAACAAACGGAATCATTTATAAATCCTGAAACACAAGAACGTATACCATTCCATTCGTTCATATATGATTTGAATTTATTTGATCCGTCAAGCATTTTTGTTAAGGATTTAAGCGTTGATGTGTATGAACCGTTTGCGGTTGCATTGGAAAGACCATTGATTGATAAAAATTCGGGTCATATGGTTGATTCGAAAACGGGTAAACGTGTTCCATTTGTGGAATGTGCTCAACGTAAATGGATTCTTGAACAAATTCCCGAAGAAGAAGATGATGATGATGATGATGATGATCAAGATGATGATGAGAATGTTGATATATCGAACAAATCGGCCGGTGTCAGCGAAAGTGTTAACGAAGAAATTGAACCCGAATCGATTGTTGATGGCATCAAAACTGGAACAATCCGTATTGAACGATTACTTATTAAAATTCCACAAACTGACACTGTCATTCCAATGACAGAAGCCATTGAAAAGGGTATTGTTGATATTCGTCGTAATGTTATTGTCAATCCGGAAACAAATGAAACAATTGATTTTTCCAAAGCATGCGATGATGGCAGCTTAATTGTTAGCAAACAACCGCCAATTTCTTTAGAAGCGATTATCATTCAAAATTTGTATGAACCCGAAAATGGCGTTATTTATGATTTCGGCAAGGTACAGGCATATAATGTTAAAGAGGCAATCGATAATGGGATATTAAATGCTGAAATAACATTGATTAAAGATCAAAGCACCAACAATGTGTACACTTTGAATGATGCACTCAAAAATCAACTTGTCCTGTATACCGGTCAAATGAAACGAAATATTACGGATGACAATTTGATTTCATTCAATCGGGCACACAAAGAGGGTCTGATTCTTACCAAACCGATCAAATGGGATTTGTTAGAGGTTTTGCTTAAGCAATATTATTCCGCTAAAACGGGCAAATTTCTTAATCCAAAAACTGGCAATCAAGAAACTTTACAAGATGCTATGACAGCCGGTTGGGTGGATACCGCATTGGTATTGGTTAAGGATGAACATATTGATGATGTTTTGCCATTGAACGAAGCCATCAAATCCGGTTTGATTGATTGTGTTCGTGGTGTAATGACTCGACCCGAATTACCACTTGATGATGCGCTGAGCAAAGGATATTTATTAAGTGCCAATAAACCATATTCATTGGTAGATTTGTTAATTCGTCGCTTGTATGATCCAATGTCTGGATTATTGGCAATTGATGGCGTTCAAATGACTTTGGAACGAGCCATAAACGATGGTTTCGTCCAAACAAATGCAATGATTGTAAATGATCCACGCACCGGTGAAATAATAACATTGTTGGAAGCAATTCGTCGTGGTATTATTGATGCAAGAACAGGCATCGCAATCGATCCACGTTCAGGTCTCAAATTAACATTGATTGATGCATACGAACGGGGAATTTTGATACAATCAAAACAAAAATGCACATTACCCGATGCTGTTTTCAAAGGTATATATGATCCACAAACGGGAAAATTCAGTACGGCCGTTGCATGTGAAAAACTATCGGCCGAACGTGCCATTCGGCGTGGCCTAATCGATGCTCAATCGACCATTGTGAATGTTAAAGGCCGTATATTACCGTTTGAATTGGCCGCTGAATCGGGAATCGTTGATATTCGACGCGGTACAGTTGTCGATGATTATGATAATAAAATCGATTTTCGTGAAGCATTCGATCGTGGCATTTTAATTGAAGTTAAAAAACCCATTGGTTTGTGTGAAGCACTGTTAAAAGGATTGTGTGATGAAAAAACAGGACTATTTATGGATCCAAAAAGTGGTAAACGTTTAACCATTGCTCAAACACTTCGGGAAAATTTAATTGATGTGATGTCGGTTGAAATGAAAGATCTCATCACGGGACACTATAAACCGATTCAATTACTTGAAGCCACACAAACTGGCCTCATAAATGGTGACACAGCCAAAATACTAATCGGAAACGATCGCATCAGTTTGGCAGAAGCATTCGATTTGGGTCTTTTGATTGATAAAAATGCACCGACCAGCATACAAAGAGCAATTCATCGTGGTCTGTATGATGCAAAAAGTGGAAAAATTCATGATACACGTTCCGGCCGGAAAATAACACTTTTGGAAGCAATACGAAAATTCATTATAAATCCACAATTGGCATGCTATTTTGATGAGCATGAAGAGCAATTGCTGTCATTGGCTGAAACGTGTCGCTTGCGATTGATTGATCGACGTGAAGGTGTTTTTAAAGAGCCTAGCAGCGATCGATTCATTCCGCTGAACGAAGCGATGGCTTTAGGTTTGATTGTTGACATTGAGTCGGGTTCGTTTGGTTTGTATGAGGTCATTTCGATGGGTTTATATGATCGTAATGTTGCACAAATTATTCATCCAGTTAATAATCGTAGATTGACACTGCGTCAGGCTATTGCTGGCGATTTAGTGAATTCGATGTTGTCGTTAGTGAAAAATAATGCAACTGGCAAATATTTAAAACTGAACGATGCCATCCGGGAACATATCATTGATGATGAAACGGGTGTTTATCGGCTACCAAAATATAATATCGATTTGTTTGAAGCAAAAAAACGTGGCTATATCGTTTCTAGTCAACGGCTATTGTCAATGGAAAAAGCGATCCGAATGCAATTGTTCCGAATGGAAAATGGAAAATTCATTGATCCGACACTGAATGTGGCCGGCAATCTTCAAGAATCCATTACAAATGGTCTAATCGATCCGGAAACGACTGTATTCAAAAATTCCGTTACCGGTCAATATAAATCACTTAAATTGGCCATTTCGGATGGTGATTTGGATGTAGCCCGAGGAAGAGTTACCGATCCAAAATCCAAATTAACTCATTCGTATGATATTGGTTTGGAAAAAGGTTTATTAGTTACCATTGATCGTCCGTTGACTGGACGAGCATCATTACGTCGTGATAGCATCGATTTAGCGATGTCACCAATTTCAAAAGCGCCACGTGAAATGACTTTACGCGATGCAATCCAATATGAAATAATCAATCCAGATGTTGCGGTCTACAAAGATCCAATTACTGGTAAATTTAAAGCTTTAACGCACATCTTAAATGGCATTGATAATGACATTAGGGGCACTATTGATCCGCAGGCATCATTCTTTGTATTTGACAAAACATTAACAATTTATACACGTGAACCGATTACATTCGAATATGCGGTCGAATCCAAACAATTGAATTTATCAACGGGTAAATTTATCGATACACATGATCCAACAAAAATGGAGCATCTTCTAAAAGATGCCATAAATGCGGGTCACATTGATCCGGAATCAGCACTTATCAAAGATGGTGTTAAACATAAGCTTGTTCGATTGCCTGAAGCGTATCGCAAAGGTTTAATAGATGCCGAACAGGCAAACGTTGTCGATACAATTACATCAAAATTGTATTCGCTGCAATCGGCATTCGAGGCTGGTTTATTAATTACACCAAAACGTGCATTTAGTCTATTAGATGCAATTGAATATCAATTGTACAATACAAACGATGGTACATTTAATGATCCATTTGCCACCACATCGACATATACAATTATAAATGCAGACGCCACGCAACAACAAATATATCCAAAATCAATGACATTGAACGATGCAATTGGATCCGGTTTTATTGATCCAACAACAACGGTCGTCCGTGACACCACAAATAGTACAATTATACCATTAACAGCGGCTATTGCTTTGAATATGATTGATCCGATTGGCGGGCAATTGATTAAAAATGACAATGAAAAATTAGATTTGGTAAAAGCTTTTGATAAAGGATTTTTATTGGCAGCTGAACAACGGGTGAGTTGTGTTATTGAACAGATGATAGATAAAATGCGTTTTTCTTCTCTTTCTGCAAAAAAAAAACACAAAAAAACCAACAACCATAGTTAAATCACTTAAAATATACATATATCGATGTCGTCTTATGTTTACTACTTCATATTGCGCCTTTATTTCTTCTGAAAATTTTACATCATTAATTTTCTTCATTCTGCGAATGCATTTTTCTTCTTCTTTTTTTTTCTATTGGAATGTTTTTATTCAGTTCATTTTGCCAAAAAAAAAAAAATAAAAAAATAATAAGCAAATGAAAGCTTTTGATTCGTTGAATGCTTATATAATATTGAGCTAACATTTTATTTAATTTTCTTTCACACTTTCACTAATCGCCACCAAACATACTTTTTTTTCTTCCTTTATTTAATCAAAAATTCATTTATCCAATGCCCTAAATACATATGCATCCCTGATAATATCCAAATCATTTGTATCAAAAATTTTGGAAATGTGCATGCCTACTAAACCAAATCGGCTTTCATTAACACCAACCAACCATTTTTTTTTGTTTCGAAAGAAAATTTTCATCAAAGCTTCTCATTTCCTTCCGGATTAATGATTGCGAAACCTTCGATTCGAAAATCACCAATATTAAACATTTAATTCATAATAATTCATAGAATCAAATTACACACACATTTTCCTGTCCTCTTCAACAATGTTCACCTCTTTTTTTTTGTTGATGTTAGTCTCAAATATTATATGGAAATTTTCATATCAAAATCTACAATATTACATTCCAATGTTCATTTTCATACAAATTTCAATATAAAAAACAAACACATGACAATAACACTCGCATCGTTCAGACATTTTGCTACTATTTTTCATTTGCCTGATCAAGTTTAAGGCTATCGCTCAAATGCATCACACATCACATGAAATTTCTGTTTTTTCTTCAACAATATATTGATTTCATTAGAGAAAAGTAACCACAAACGGAACAAAAAAAAAACAGAAAAAAAGAAAACAAAACATTATCACTACTATATTATAGTCGACGACTGTGTCGATGTCATTTTAATCGAGATCACTTTAATGCCGTCATCATCATCATCATTCATCAAGTACACTACGATCATTCTAAAAAACCAACACTTACACCTCAATATTATTATGGCAAAAAGACCAACACTTTTTTATATTACATTTTTTTTCTCTATTTTTATTATCTAATTTTTAAGTTAATGTGTACTCAAGTACTTTTGCATGAGTTTGGAATACAAACGGCACGACATGATATTATAAAATAATAATCAACAAAAAAAAATTTTTATTTTGATTTGTTGAATGCTTTTGTTGGTAACTTTGTTGTTCGGAAGTTTGCATGGTTTGATTATTATTATTATTTAATAGCATTAAGACATTAATGGATGGTTTTTTGCACTTTTATAAAATTGAAAGTTTCACGTTCAATCGAACTGCCGCTATATTGCTGTATAAAGCAAATGCATATTTTACATATTTATTTTTTTCTGTTGTTCTTTTTTATGCATTTGCGATGCAGCTGCTGTGAATGTTCTTAATCATTTGTGTTTTTCATTTTCAGGTTTTTTTTCCTCCGCATTATTTTTTTTTTTTTCAATTTTTATTTGCAGAATTTTCAATTCGTTTTCGAAAAAAAACAAAGAACGAATAAAAATAAAATTTGTTATTACTATAAGAACTATAGACGATAGAGTAAATTATTATATACTATATTGGCAATAAGTTAATATATTTAACTAACTTTAAATTCAAACAAAAAATTGTTTGAATCGCATTGGTGCATGATAAAAAATTATCTTAATCTTATTTGGCTATGGAATGGGCTAATTGAAAGTCTTTTCCTTTTTTTCTTTGTTATGTTATTTTGGGTGTGCGTTTGATTTTTTTTTTTAGTTGTTTTAGTTTTAGTTTTAGTTTTGTACCAAAAAAGAGTTATGTTGTTACGCTTTTCGGATTTTTGTCTTGCAAATCTTGGATCGTGTGTTTTTACAGATTTAAATAATATCTGTTTGTATCTCTGTGTGTGTGTTCGTTTTTCTTTTTCTTTTTTTTCGTTAGCTCGTCTCATTTAGTTGATTTCTCATATTTTGCTCCCCCCTCCATTTTTTTCTTCTGTGTGTGACATTGTGGAAAATAGAATATAATCTATACTATACGCATAAGAATATTGCTTGGATTTTTGTCAAAATCATCTGTGAAGTCGCTATCTTATTTTATTGTCTATTTGCGTTCTTCACTTTGTGTGGTATTCTTCTATTCATTCAAACAGATCATTTTGAATATTGATACAAATTTCATCAAATTTTTACACAATTTTATTTATTTTTTTTCCAAAATTTGCTTTGGCTATTTAAAAAAAATATATATATATAGTTTATCATTTTCGACCGTTGTTTTTCGATTTTTATTCTTTTTTTTTTTCGTGTTTCAACTAAATTTCGAATTTTATTTTTCCATTCATTTTGATGCGTGAGCAGCAAGCTGTCATTGAGAAATTCAATTTGTGCGAAGATAATTTGGCTGGTTTACTCAAATGGATCGGTCAAATTGAAATGAAAATTGCTTCAGTTGGTGGACCAAAAGAATATATCGATGAATTGCGCAATCAAATCAATGTGCTCAAGGTGAGTGATGCATATTTTGCGTTGATTCAATTGAATGCACTTTTAAATCGAAATTGCTTCGTTTTTCATTCGGTAATTTTATAAATAGCAAATCAAAGACGAAATCGATGGACAATCAAGACCAGTTGCAGCCTGTTTCGAACAAGTTCGTCAACTTGTGCTCACTGGTGGTGATGTGCTCAGTGCACCAGAGGTCAGTAGTTTGGAGAATTCAGGTCGAGAGCTTCGGTCACGTGTTGATCGAGCTCAGGATCGTACATCGAAACTATTGAAAAAACTTGGCGCAGCTCGTGACGAACTCAGCAAATTGAGGTGAGCGTTTTGTTTAATTTTTTTTTAATTATTTGCTCTTTGTTCGTTTCTAATTTTTCAATTCACTCAACACCAACACAGATCGGAAATGGAAGTTTTTTCATCATGGTTACAAACTAGTCGTCGCACATTGGAAGATAAAGAACGTGCTTTATCTGATTTAAATAGACTTTCATCACAATCCGAATCGATTCGTGATTTTGTCAGCGATGTAATTGCTCATCAAGCGGATCTTCGTTTTATTTCAATGTCAGCTCAAAAGTTTGTCGATGAAAGCAAGGATTATTTGACAACATTAAATGATTTTCGTACATCATTGCCAGAACGTTTGCATCATGTTGAACCATTATCCAGTTCGGATAGTCCAATACGTAAAGAAGTTCAATTGGTTTCGGCTCAATACAAAGATTTGCTACATCGTGCAAATGCATTATCGGATCGTTTGTCTGGTTTGGGTGGACGTCAACGTGAATATCAAGATGCATTGGATAAGGCAACCAATTGGCTCAAAGGCATTCAGCCACGTGTCAGTGCAGTTTTATCCGATCCAGTAGCAGCTGATCCACAATCAGTACAACAACAAATGAACGAAACCAAAGATTTACACAAGGAATTCCTGAATCAAGGTCGTTTAATTGATAATGCTCAACAGGCATTGGATGCCCTATTAAGATCAATGTCCGGTCAATTGAGCCCATCCGAAGTGTCTGCACTGGAAGTTCCAATTGAACAGCTCAAAGATAAATATAATCAATTGCTCGATGCACTCGGTGATCGTTGCAAATTATTGGATACAGCATTGGTTCAATCACAAGGTGTTCAGGATGCATTGGATGGATTGGGCAATTGGGTAAATCAAACTGAAGATAAATTTAATTTACAATTTCGTCCAGCATCGCTTATTAAAGAACGTTTACAAGAACAAATACGTGAACATCGGCAATTGTTGGCCGATTTGGAATCACATCATGCTAGCATTGAAAGTGTCACCGAAACTGCAAATGATTTAACGGCAACCGCATCTAATGCACGTATTGCGAAAAAAATCCAAGGCAAGCTGCAAGATGTTGTCGGTAAATATGAGAAATTGTATGACAAAACGCTTAAACGTGGTGAATTCCTTGACGAGACGCTCGTTCAATTGACACGATTCTTGGACGATAGTTCTGTCATTGAAACGGAATTGTGTAACATTCAAGATGCACTTGAGAATCGTGATTTGGTTTCATTGCCGGTTGAAGATTTGGCAACAAAAATGAATGAATTGGCTCGCATTAAAGATCATCTTCGGCCAGCATTCGACGAGTGTGTACGTTGTGGTAAAGATTTGGTGGGAAAACGTGATGTAACCGATACGGGTCCAGTACGTGATCTTGTCAAGGCATTGGAAAATCAATGGAAAAATTTGGACATTTCAATTACCGAAAAGGCAAAACTATCAAAACAACGTGCCGAACAGCATACGGCCTATGAAAATATTAAAAATCAAGTGCTTGCATGGTTGAGCAGCATTGAAAATCGTACAAATGCACTTGCACCGGTGGCCGTTGATTTGACATTGATTAATCGTCAAATTGATGAATTGAAGCCATTGACTAAAGAGCATCGTGATTATGCTACAACAATCGATAAAGTAAACGAATTGGGTACTCAATATGATCTATTGATACGTCCGGATAGCCCATCACGAAAACGTTCTACATACAGCCCAATCAAACGAGCCACAACAAGTCCATTGCGTCGCTTGTCCAGCGATGGTCGATCACCATCACCAACAAAGGGAAGCCCATCCATTTCACCATTATCACCGGGCGGCTCAAGCGGATTCGGAAGCCGTGGTAAATGTTCAGAAAATCTGAATTCAACGGGTACTTTGCTATAAATATCAAATTTAATTTGGTTTTTTTTCATTCTTCTTTTTAGATGGATTCCAATTGTCCGAGCTGACACCAATTCAACAGCAGCTAACCGAAATCAATAATCGATACAGTTTGGTGGGAGTTCGTTTGAACGATCGACAAAATGAATTGGATAGTTTGCGTGAAGAGGTGAAAAAACATCATGAAAACTTAAAATCACTTTCACAATTTTTGGATAAAATTCAGCGTCAAGTGCCAAAAGATGTCATTTCGAATAAAGATGATGCGGAAAAATGTTGCCGTCAAGTGCGCAAAGTGCTCGAAGAAATGTATGAAAAACAAAGTTTGCTGGACTCAACAAAATCCCAAATAAAAGATTTATTGCGTCGCAAGCCAGACGTTCAGGGTACCGATCAATTGAAAGTGGAATTGGATGAAGTGGTCGATCGTTGGAAGAATCTCAATGATTTATGCAAAGATCGTATCAATTTCTCCGAACAAATACGTGATTTCCTTGATACGCATGACAATTTGAATTCATGGTTAACATCAAAAGAACGTATGCTCACTGTATTGGGACCCATATCATCGGATCCACGTATGGTACAATCACAAGTACAACAGGTACAAGTTTTGCGTGAAGAATTCCGTGGCCAACAGCCTCAATTAAAACATTTACAAGATGTTGGTCATTCGATTTTGGATCAATTGAATCCTGCATCATCGGACAGCAAATCTGTTTCAACGAAATTACAAAACATTCAAAATAAATGGGATGATTTGGTGGGTCGTCTGGATGAACGTGCTCAAAATCTTGGTGCTGCAGCTGATACAAGCAAAGAATTCGATGCTGGCCTAAGTCGTTTGCGTGAAGCATTGCAAAATATTAGCGATAGCTTAGATGCTCTACCAACCGATCGTGATCATCAAGAGAATCTTCGTAAAATTGATAATTTGGATCGTCAATTGGATGGACAACGGCCACTATTGGCTGATGCTGAACAGGCAGCAGCCGCTTTATGCAATATTTTAAGTGATCCAGCATCACGGGCTGATGTGAATGCACGTGTCGGTGCGGTTGGAAAACAATATCAAACACTACAAAAGAAATTGGACAATCGTAAGGCGGAAACTGAGGCTGCACTTCGTGATGGGCGGCAATTTGGTGAAAGTTGTGCACGAACATTGGGTTGGTTGTCCGGTGAATTGGGCAATTTGAGCGAACGTCTACTCATTTCGGCTCATAAACCAACATTACAACATCAAATCGATACACATGAACCGATTTATCGGGAGGTTATGGCTCGTGAGCATGAAATCATTATGTTGTTGAACAAAGGCAAAGAATTACAAAATCGTCCTGGTATTTTGAGTAGTGATCGTACAATTCAACGTGATTTGGATAAAATTTCACAACAATGGGAAAAATTACGTCGTGATGTGGTCGATCGTCATTCACGCTTACAAACCAGCATGGAACATTGTAAGAAATACCATGCTGCATCTGAATCATTCTTTTCGTGGTTACGTTCGGCCGAAGATAAATTGTCTGCATTGAAACCGGGCATTCTGAAGAAGTCACAACTTGATCAACAATTGAAGGATTTGCAAGCGTTCCGCAGTGAAGTATGGAAACGTTCTGGTGAATATGATAATGCCAGAGGATTGGGTGATGCATTCCTGTCCGCTTGTGATATTGATAAGGATCCAGTGAAAGCTGAATTACAGGACATGAAAGAACGCTGGGAAAAATTGAACAATGATTTGTTGCTCCGTGCCACAGCACTTGAACAATGCGCACGACGATTGGGTGAATTCAGTGATGATTTACGAAATCTGGATCATTCGGTTGGACGTTGTGAGGATCGTTTGGCCGCACATGATGCCCTCGGTGGAGCCGGTAAAGATCCAAAACTTTTGGAACGTGTTAAGGCCATTCGTGAAGATGTGAATGCATTAAAAAAACCATTGCATGGTTTGCGCAAATTGGCTAGCGATATAAATTCGGAGACTCGGTCGGCTGGCGGTGATGCCGAACATTTGGAAGGTGAAGTTGAAGCAATCGGTGATCGTATCGATGATTTACAAGCTCGATTAGATGATCGATGCGGTGAATTACAATCGGCTGCCACAGCTGTTACCCAATTCAATGAGAAAGTCAAAAATATGGGACTCGATTTAACCGAATTGGAAAATATTGTGGATGCATTACCGGCACCGGGTCGCGAAATAAAAGTAGTTTTGGGCCAGTTGAATGATGTTGCACGCATCATTGAGAAAATCGAACAGGCAAATGACAATGTGGCCGATATTGAACGTGCTGGTGAACATTTGGTTGATTCTGGTTTTTCACCGGATACAATTCAAACACGCGATCAAATTGCTGGATTAAGAAAAACTGTACGTCGTTTGGAAAATCGTACAAAAGATCACGATGATGCTTTACAAAAAGCATTAAAACAATTACAAAATTTCTACGATGTACACAGCAGTGCAGTTGATGATTTAACTGATGTTGCCAATCAAATTCGTAAATTGAAACCAGTTAGCTCTGAATTGGATCAAATCCGAAACCAACAAGACGATTTAGTACATTTACGAAACAAAGTCGTTGAACCGTTAAGTGCAAATGTGGCCGAAGTGAATCGTCTCGGTCAGGATTTGGTTCTATCGGCTCAAAGTGGTGTTTCGACAAATGTTTTGGAAAAAGATTTGGAAACACTAAACGACAAATGGAACGACATCAAAGAAGCATTAAATATGCGAGAACGAAAATTGGATGTGGCCCTATTACAATCTGGCAAATTCCAAGAAGCACTCGACGGTCTATCAAAATGGTTGAGTGAAATTGAGGAAATGGTTGCAAATCAAAAGCCACCAAGTGCCGATTACAAGGTTGTTAAGGCCCAGTTACAAGAGCAAAAATTCCTCAAGAAATTACTTTTGGATCGTCAAAATTCGATGTCATCGTTGGCACAATTGGGACAAGATGTGGCCAATAATTGTGATGCAGCCGAAAAGTCGGCCATTGAAGGTCAATTGCGTGAGCTTAAAAATCGTTTTAATGCACTTACCGATGCGGCCGAAAATCGTACACGTGATTTGGAAGAGGCAATGAAAGTGGCAAAACAATTCCAAGATCGTTTGATTCCGTTAACCAGATGGTTGGATTCGACTGAACGTGCCGTCAAAAATATGGAACTAATTCCAACGGATGAAGAAAAAATTCAACAACGAATTCGTGAACATAATGCATTGCACGATGAAATTATGCGCAAAAAACCAGATTTCTCCGAATTAACCGATATAGCCGGTCAATTGATGGGTTTGGTTGGTGACGATGAAGCCATTGGATTAGGTGAAAAAGTACGCGGCATTACAGATCGTTACACGAATTTAGTCGATGCCAGTGATAATGTTGGCCAATTATTGGCTGAATCTCGTCAAGGTCTTCGACATTTGGTGCTTACGTATCAAGAATTGGTTGCCTGGATGGAAAGTATGGAACAACGTTTGGCTCGTTATCGTGTCATTCCAGTGCATACGGACAAATTACTCGAACAAATGGATATTCTGGTCGAATTGAATGAGGAAATTGCACGTTGTGCACCAAAAGTCGAATCAACCGTTGATGCTGGTTCGGAACTCATGAAACATATTACTGCCGACGAAGCAATTCAACTCAAAGATAAACTTGATTCGATACAACGTCGTTATGGTGAATTAACCAACAAAGGTGGTGATCTATTGAAAAGCTATCAAGCCGCATTGCCAATTGTTCAGAAATTCTATGATGCACACGATCGTTTGGTTGATTGGATGCAAGATGCAGAAAGTGCATTAGCCACTGGAGATCCACGTGAAAGTGATATTTTACGATTGGAAAGTGAATTGAGTGAAATGCGACCAGTATTGGAAATTGTGAATCAGGTTGGTCCACAATTGTGTCAATTGTCGCCGGGTGAAGGTGCTTCAACGATTGAAGGTTTGGTTACACGTGATAATCGACGTTTTGATGCAATCGTTGAACAAATTCAACGTAAAGCCGAACGCCTGCATTTGAGTAAATTACGTTCAAAAGAAGTGACCGGCGATTTGGATGAGTTGCTTGAATGGTTCCGTGATATGGATGCATCATTGCGTGATGCTGATCCACCAGCAATGGAACCAAAATTGGTTCGTGCTCAACTGCAAGAACATCGTTCGATCAACGATGATATTTCGAGTCAAAAGGGTCGCGTTCGTGACGTTATGTCAGCCGCCAAAAAAGTATTACGTGAATCTCAACCGAATGATAATACGGTTGCATTACGCGAAAAATTGGAAGATTTGAAAGAGGTGGTCGATACGGTGGTTAGTTTGTGTGCCGAACGTTTATCAATTTTGGAACAAGCATTACCACTGTCTGAACACTTTGCTGATTCACATACGGCATTTACATTATGGCTGGACGATATGGAACATCAAATATCGGTATTGAGTATGCCAGCATTGCGACCCGATCAAATTGCAATCCAACAAGACAAAAACGAACGTTTGGTTCAATCGATTGCCGAACACAAACCACTTTTGGATAAATTGAATAAAACGGGCGAGGCTCTATCGAATTTGGTGGCCGATGATGATTCGGCCAAAATTCACGATATCCTCGAACAGGATAATGCTCGATATGCAGCACTTCGTGCCGAATTACGTGAACGTCAACAAGCATTGGAACGAGCATTACAAGAGTCTAGCCAATTTGCCGATAAATTGGAGGGTATGTTACGTGCTCTATCCAATACAGCCGATCAAGTGAACCAGGCAGAACCAATTTCAGCGCATCCACCAAAAATACGCGAACAAATCGAAGATAATGCTGCCATCATTGATGATCTTGATAAACGTGGTGAAGCATTTGCAGCTGTTCAACGAGCGGCTAATGATGTTATCGCTAAGGCGAACAATAAATCCGATCCGGCTGTCAAAGATATTAAAAAGAAATTGGATAAATTGAATCAATTGTGGAATGATGTACAAAATGCAACAAATAAACGTGGTGCATCATTGGAAGATGCTTTGTCGGCGGCCGAAAAATTCTGGCGTCAATTGCAAGACGTTATGGAAACGTTAAAAGAATTAGAAGAAACATTAACGTCACAGGAACCACCGGCCGCTCAACCACAAGAAATCCAAAAACAACAGGTTGTATTACAAGAGATTCGACATGAAATCGATCAAACGAAACCGGATGTTGAACAAGTGCGTCGCAACGGTAATAATTTGATGCTTTTGTGTGGTGAACCGGAAAAACCAGAAGTTAAAAAACATATTGAGGATTTGGATCATGCATGGGATAATATAACTGCTTTGTATGCACGCCGTGAAGAGAATCTCATCGATGCAATGGAAAAAGCAATGGAATTCCATGAAACGTTACAAAATTTGTTGGCATTTTTGGCCAAAGCCGAGGATCGTTTTGTTAATTTGGGACCAATTGGTGCTGATATTGATGCTGTTAAAAAGCAAATCGATCAGCTCAGACGATTCAAAGATGACGTCGATCCACATATGGTCGAAGTTGAAGCTTTGAATAGGTAATTATTATTTCATTCTGTTTTTCGGACTTTTTAGTACCAGTATTTTTATGAGAAGGAATTCACCTAATCATACAATCTTTCTCTTGTACATGCAAATCAATAAAAAAAAATCTATCATTTGTCATCGTTATAATGAACGAATTGCATTTTCATACCAAAAATTCGACACAAAAACAGGGTCATCGACAGGCAAGAACTTTTAATCATTCTATTCAATGTTGTGCTCCATTTTTTTTTTTTTTTGAATTGGACTTCATTCTACAATTTTAATTTTCATGAACAATTATTATTTATTTCATCAAAGGGTTTGCTATCCTTGTTATCCCCTTGTTTGCGTTTATATTTTATTTTTAAAACGTTTGAACTGTCCTTTTAACAACGATGATATAATAATTGTTTTCGTTTTTTTTTTTCAAAATTAAAACAGACAAGCCATTGAATTGACGGAACGTACAACACCCGAACAGGCCGCATCCATTCGTGAACCATTGAACGATGTAAATCGCCGTTGGGAGAATTTGTTACGTGGCATGGTCGAACGCCAAAAACAACTCGAACATGCATTATTGCATCTCGGTCAATTCCAACATGCTCTTAACGAACTTTTGGTGTGGATCAATAAGACCGACAATACATTGGATCAATTGAAACCGGTATGCATAAATAATGGGATTCAATTCACACATTTTATTTTGTATTTGATTTCATTTTGTATTTTATTTTATTCGCTTGTTTAGATTCCGGGCGATCCACAATTGCTTGAAGTGGAATTGGCCAAATTGAAAGTGTTGGCCAATGACATTCAAGCCCATCAAAGTTCTGTCGATACATTGAACGATGCTGGTCGTCAATTGATTGAAACCGATCGTGGATCGGCTGAAGCATCAACGACTCAGGAAAAATTGAAAAAATTAAACATTCAATGGAAAGATTTATTGCAAAAGGCTGCCGATCGTAAACATGAACTAGAAGAAGCCTTACATGATGCTCAAGCATTTATTGCTGAAGTTCAGGATATTCTTGGTTGGTTGGGTGATGTTGATGCCATTATTGGTGCCAGCAAACCAGTCGGCGGTTTACCAGAAACAGCATCCGAACAACTCGAACGATTTATGGAAATATTCAGTGAATTGGAAGAGAATCGACCAAAAGTCGAAACATTACAAGCTCAAGGACAAGAATATATTAAAAAACAAAATCAATTGAAAGCACCATCCAGTAATTTACAGCATATTTTGCGTACATTAAAACAACGTTGGGATGCTGTACTATCACGTGCATCGGATAAAAAAATCAAATTAGAAATTGCACTCAAAGAGGCAACCGAATTCCATGATGCATTGCAAGCATTCGTCGAATGGTTAACATCAGCCGAAAAACAATTGAGTAGTGCATCATCGGTTTCACGTGTACTCGAAACAATTCAACAACAAATCGAAGAGCACAAAATTCTACAAAAAGATGTATCCGTGCATCGTGAAGCAATGCTTTTGTTGGACAAAAAAGGAACACATTTAAAATATTTCAGTCAAAAGCAGGACGTTATTTTGATAAAGAATCTATTGGTTTCGGTGCAACATCGATGGGAACGTGTTGTGGCTAAGGCAGCCGAACGTACACGTGCACTAGATCATGGATACAAGGAGGCTCGTGAATTCCATGATGCATGGCAAGGATTATTGACATGGTTACGTACAACCGAAACCAGTCTCGATCAATTGGCTGATGAGGCAGCCGCCAGCAATGATTCAGCCAAAATAAAGAAACATTTGGATCGTCTAAAGGAAACGCAACGCAATTTATCGGCAAAACAAGGACAATACGATAGTACAATGCGTAATGGTAAAAATTTGATTGATCGTGCGCCAAAAGGTGATGAACCTACATTGGCCGGAATGTTGAGCGAATTGAAAGAAACATGGACACGTGTATGCTCAAAGAGTGTCGATCGTCAACGTAAGCTGGAAGAATCGCTACTATTGTCTGGTCAATTTTCGGATGCATTGCAAGCATTACTCGAATGGTTGCGCAAAACAAAAGGCCGTCTGGCCGAAGAGGGTCCGGTGCATGGTGATTTAGAAACGGTTACACAACTCGTTGAACAGCACAAAAGTTTGGAATCTGATCTAAACAAACGTGCCACACAAATGCAAAGTGTTTTGAAAACTGGCAAAGAACTCGAACGCAGCGACAATAATCGTGAAATTTCAAAATCATTGAACGAAGTCCAACAGCTGTGGGGTGATGTTAAGGAATTGTGTGAACGACGTGGTCGCCGTTTACAAGATGCTTTACGTGAGGCCGAACGTTTGCACAAACAAGTGCACATGTTACTCGAATGGCTATCAGAAGCCGAACAAAAATTACGTTTTGCCGCATCGATTCCGGATGATGAGGCTCATGCACGTCAGCTACTCGATTTGCACACCAAATTCCAAAAAGATTTACGCGAAAAGGAATACGACAAAGATGACACAATCCGTTTGGCAAATAGCATTTTGGAAAAAGCACATCCGGATGCTATACCAATTATCAAGAACTGGATTACAATCATTCAATCACGATGGGACGAGGTATCACAATGGGCTCTGAGCCGTGAAAATAAACTTAAAGGCCATTTACAAACTCTTCGAGATTTGGATAATTCTTTAGAGGAGCTTTTGGCCTGGTTAGCCGGATTAGAAGCTACATTGCTTAGTAGGTTTTCATTGGGGATTTTTTTTTCGATCGCAATCAAAGTGAAAACATTTCATTTTTACATTCCGATTTTTTTTTGCAGACCTAGAACGAGAACCATTACCAGATGAGATACCAGCCGTTGAACAATTGATAGCCGATCACAAGGAGTTCATGGAAAATACGGCTCGTCGTCAGCCAGAGGTTGATCGTGCATGCAAACCAAAATTACCACCTGCAGGAACTAAAGAAGCTACCGCTCGTAAGCCGTCAAGACAATTGAAAACACCAGTGTATGTATCATTACTGTCAAAATATCATTATTATTGTTGTTTTTGTTGTTGTTGTGATTGTTACCTGTTGTTTTTTGTTAGAAAATCCCCAATGCTATCCAAATATTTTGAAGATTCCCTTTTAATTTATTATTATCATTTGCCATCCCAATCCTCCCTCCAAAAAGAAAAAAAATTCAATCCAAACCTGATCCCTTTTAGTGCATGCCATGCATGATTTTAATTTTGCACTATTATGTATTTGTATTCGTGTGATTTGTTTATTTGGTTTTCTCTTTATTGTTTTATTATTTTTTCTCATTTTTTGAACTAATTAAAACATGTGTCGCCGCCTGAACAATTGATCATGCCCCATTTTTTGTGTCACCAACGAAATCGTATTCGAATGTATTGTCAATACAAATGACACAGACGTGGCCTAAGCCGTGATCGATCACCAGATTTTGGCACAATGGGTAGAAAACAAAGGTTTGTTCTCTTTTTTTGTTTCTTCCCCCGCCCGTATCCAGTTTAAGCCACTGAACACAGCATCCAATTTATTTTTTGAATCATTTGCCGTAAATTCTAAATGGGAATTTTATAATTGTCTTTTAGACTTTTTCCCACGTTAAACGTGTTTGGCTATTATTATTATTATTGGCTATTTTATATGAGACTTTTTTGCATGCTTCAATTGGTTTACCAATTGTTATTTTTTTTTGTATACTATTTGCCACAATTTGTAGAATGCATTTGATTGAGTTTTGATCATTTTCTCGAATTCTCTTTTCTCACACACAAACTATATCACGTGCTTATTCTCATACACTCCTACACAAACACACACCCACACATACAATCACACAAATTCAAATGAAACAGCTTCAAAGGATCTCGTGAACAAGGATTGAATGCACGTAGAACAAGGTTCGTCCATACTATTTTCATATCTGTACTCTTTGCCTGTTTTTTTCTTTCTTTCTCTCTTTATTTACATCAAAATCACATTTATTACATTCGATTTCGAAAATGCTCGATTAGTATTTTGTATATATTTGTAATTCTTATGGGATTTTCTATAAAATCCATTCAAAATTTGACTTTATCTCTGAATTTGGAAGAATCTATCTCAATTCTTAATTTTTGACAAAAATATCAAATTGATTCAAACTTATTTTCTATCAAAAAAAAAAAAAAAACTAATTTGGATGATATTCATTCTTCATTTTTCTCTTCTCCTGTTCGATCAACCCCCTTCCGAAACGAAAATGAAAACGATCATCTTGCATTATTCTGATATTCGCGTATCTTGTTCTCGATTAAATCGATTGATTGTTACCATCAAATTGTTGTTTGAATGTAGTCGTGCAAGTCCAGCACGTGATACACCAGACCGTGAACGCTTACCTCATTATGGACCGAGATTCTCACCACAAAGGTATTTGTATAAAATGGTTATTCAATCAAATACTAATCCACAATTTTATTTGCTCCATCATTCATTCTAAATGAATCTTATAACAATTCCATGATTCACTTATTATTTTTATTTCTAATTTTTATTTTTAATTAACTATTTTTTTTTATTCTGTGTTGGTTTATCCATTTTGTTTATCTATAAATCGGTGGAAGTTTTTGTTTTTTTTTCTTTCTATATATCCATATTTTCCAAGAAAATGTTCGATACTCATTTCTTGGATGGGAATTTCGTTTTATTATACTATAATATAATTAAATATTCTTTATTAAAATTTATTTCAAATCATTTACTACAATTCTAAACCTAAAATCCATCGATTGTGAATTGTGTTTCAATGCAATGTTGTTTTTTTTTTTTGTTCTTTTCTCTTCTCTTTCAATTAAAAGCAGTGGCACTGAAATTGAATTCCGTTCACCACGTGCCCGTCAACTTTGGGATAAATGGCGTTATGTATGGATGTTGGCATGGGAACGTCAACGTCGTTTACATGATCATTTAGTGCATTTGCATGATTTGGAACGCGTACGTCAATTCAACTGGGACGAATGGAGAAAGAGAGTAAGTTTGAATTTTTCGAGAATTTTAATTATTTTTTTTTTTAATTGTAATTGTTATAATGTTTTTTCACTTCAATTTCATTTTAGTTCTTGAAATTCATGAACCACAAAAAATCACGATTGACCGATTTGTTCCGAAAAATGGATAAAGATAACAATGGCCTTATTCCACGTGACATATTCATTGATGGCATCATCAATACAAGTTCGTAAAACTTTTCAAAAAAAAAAAATTAACTTTTTCGTTTAGCAAATTGAAAAAGGAAAAAATTAATGAAAAAATTAAATTTTCAACATTCACAGAATTCGATACATCTCGTTTGGAAATGGGTGCTGTTGCTGATTTGTTTGATCGCAATGGTGAAGGTTTAATTGATTGGCAAGAATTTATTGCTGCATTACGACCAGATTGGCAAGATCGTAAGCCACCAAGTGATGCCGATAAGATTCATGATGAGGTCAAACGTTTGGTTATGTTGTGTACATGCCGGCAAAAATTCCGTGTATTCCAAGTTGGCGAAGGAAAATACCGAGTAAGATCAATTATTTAATTTTTTTTTTCGGTGATGAATCATGAAGATATGAACAAAATTAATCTCGTCTGTTGTTTTCCTTTTTTTTTCACAGTTTGGAGATTCGCAAAAGTTACGACTTGTTCGAATTTTACGTAGTACTGTGATGGTTCGTGTTGGCGGTGGATGGGTAGCCCTTGATGAATTCTTGGTCAAGAATGATCCATGTCGAGGTATTTTCCAATTGATTTTATTCTATTCTATTTTTTTAAAAAAAAGAAAATTCTAAAAAAAAAACAAAAAATTATTTATAAATTTTATAAATCGACAAAAATCACGAATATACACACAAAATTGAAGATGCCAAAAAAATTAAGTAAATGATATAATCAATTATCATTATTATAAGTTTCAAAAAACTATCGAAAATAATTGCTAGTTTTTCCAAATACGCTTTATATTAATAAATGACAAAAAATATTCATTCAAATTCACGTTAACCAAAGGAAAAAAAGAAAAAAAAACAAAAAAAAATAATTTCAAAAATCGCTCAATCCAAGGAAATGGTCATCTAATCAAATTATTTCTTAATTCTGCTAAAACTACTACATTTAAACAACAACAAAAATTCCGGGCAACTGACAACCATCCATTTTTTGCCAATTGCCTAATTTTCTAACGCACAATAATCATTATCAATGATGATAACAAATGTTTTTTTTTAAACTCATTTCCAAAACCATTCACATCATTATTTATTCATAAGCATTGTTTTTGAGTCGTTCTAAAAAATTTGTATAAAAAACCAAGAATACAAATGTGATGCATTAAATTCACCTGCCATTCGATATTGTTAATTGTCATGCGATTAGTTTCCAGTTTTGTTCAAATTTTCATCATTTATGTTCATTTTCCATTGGACAATGGGAAATCAATTCATTAATGTTCTAATAACGATTTTTTTTCTTCTTTCTTTTTTTTATATATATATATATCCAAATCGACAAACAAACATGTATCAATTATGTGTACACGTGTACTTAATAATGTTTGAATACCCCGTTTTTTTTTGTTCTTCTATTCTTCATATCTACGAATCGAATTTCCGTCACAATTGATCACTCGTCATCGTTCATGTGGTTTATATTTTCATTTTCAAATTCTCTTTTCCTTTTTTTCTCTGTTTTTTTCTTAAATTTATTTTTTGATTTGGAATTTGCTCTATCAATTTGCTCGATAAAATATTAAAATAAATGCAATTGATTTAATTTTTGATTTCAATGGAATGCATTGATTTTATTGTCGCATGAACTATTTATTATTACATTTTTTTTTGTTGCGAATGAATTTAGTAACGATTGTGTTACCATTACCAAATCCGGACGATCCTAGACAACATGAAGCCTGTTGTCCTCTTTGTAAGATAAATCTTCCAAAATTCAATTTATATTTGAAGATAATTTCTTTTTCCCCACAAATGCAACATGCTTTGGATGGATATTCATCCAATGCCTGAAGTCCAAAGCATGTTCATTTTGATCTTCTTCTTTTACGAATACGGTTGTGTCGATACGATATGTATTCAAATTCCAAAGAATATTGACACGCACAAACACATACACCAAACAAATTCAAACTTTCTTTTCAATCAGACAATTCAAAATCTTCAGCCCACAATTGTGTTTGTGATTTCACAATTTATACTCATTGTTCGTCCGATTCGCGCATTATTTCACCGATTTGTATTTCTTTTTTCTTTTTTTTTGAATTCTATCATTTTAAGCATGTTTAAAAGGTTTTTGTTTTTGGTTTTTCTAATTCCTTGAAATTTTTTCAAATTTATTTTGTAGTCAATAGTCCTTATAGTGTAGATCAGTGTGATTAGTTTAGATAAATAATTATATACTCTGTCTGACTGTATGTATGTTTATGAAGTTGAAGGATTCATGACGAAAAGAAAAAAAAGGTAACGAAAACACCTAACACCTAATTCACCTGCTAAACTCACATTGAAGGGAACGATGCAAACCGCAAAAAGAAAAGATTATTTCAATTGCTTTCCATCAAATTGCAGAAAATCAAACTCATAATTCACAAAAATGCATGCCATGCAAATTATGATAAAACTCGCACACTCACTCATAAAATAATTACATCATAATCCTCAATAAAACAATATCAACAACTCTAACAATGTTCATTTGTAATGGATTTAATTTTTTTGGCCAATTTTTTTTTTTTTAAAGATATTTTTACTTTTTTGGCATTTTTGGGAAGAGGCTATTGGCTATTGGCTCAGTTTCCAAAAGCCATCCGTTTGATTTATTTTAAATGTATTTTTTTTTTTGAAACGCTTTGTTTTGATTTTCGATAATTGTGCAAAGTTGCAATATTTATCATTTTTTATTATCCGTTAATTTTTTTTCTTCTTCTGAAATATGTCAAAGAGTTTTGTGTATATATTTTTAATATTATGTTCGAAGCTTAAATGCATAGCTTTTATGGATTGAGTTTACAAGTGAAATTGATTTTTGTTCCCCTTAAAATTATCAACCGAAAATCTCAGCAAAAAAAAAGAAAAAAATCCAGTGGAATTTCCATTTGGAGCATCAGCTCATTCCATTGAATGTTTATTTAAAAAAAATTCGGAAAATTTCAATTGAATTCGTAACTTTGATTCATAGTTTTTGTTTGTTAAGCGTTGAGTTTGGTGTTTTTTTCTCTGAATTTCAGCTGAATTGATAGTGCATCGTTTTTTCATTATTTAGTTTAAATTGTAAAAATTTGATATTTTTTTTTCTCTCCTAATTTGTGTGCTAATTTATTTCGTTTTTATTTTTCTTTTTATGTTTTTTTTTGTTTTTGTTTTATTTCTCTCTTTCTTTCTTTATTTCATTTTTGTAAAAAAAAAAAATTTGAAATTGTTTTCAATTTTATCGCTAATAATTTCACGTTTATTTTATAATTGAATTACACACTTGAACAAATACACACACACACACCTACACACAACTTCATCTTGATCTGTGACAATCATTTGCAAAATAATGAAAATGCACGCGGGATGGCGGTTAAATGTTTTCTATTATTTTATATTTAAATTTTTGGCGGCTAAACCTAACCTCACTTTCTACTGGCTACATCATTGTTGATTTGATGTTTTGAATTTTCTGACACTAAATCATCATGCAAATAAATCAACTCATAAACACGCGCAATACATTCGTTTTCATCAATGACAAATCACTAACAACTGGACCAATAACTACGTTCACACGATTTCGTACACACACATAATTTCATTTAAATACATTCGATATCGACAAAACCAAAACCAACATCCAAACTCCAACCTCCAACGAATTAACCGTTAATTATTCCTCATTTAACATTTGAAAAAAAAAACAACAACAACAAACATCATCAAAAACCCATTCACAACAAACACCATAAATCGAAATCAAAAAATCAAAATAAAATCGAAAAAAAAAAATTAAGCCAAGGGACGCACAAACATCGAACTACGCGAACAATTCATTTTGGCCGATGGTGTATCGCAATCAATGGCCGCATTTAAGCCGCGTATGTCATCAGCTGGTTCGACGCAAAATGGTTCGCATGCATCGTCTCCTATCAGCACTCAGGGTCCAATAACTAAGGTAAATTTCTAATTAATTTTGAACTTTTGTGTGTGTGTGTTGTAGTATTTAGTTTTGAAAGACCCAAAAGAAGGCAAAAATTGGGTCTTTAGTTAAATACATACAATACTTCCTATCCTCAATATACAAAATACCAAATACATAACGACTATTTTGCCAAGCAAAAGTTGGTCAAAACTTACTTGACAGAAAAGTAAAACGACATGACATCCAAAGACGTAAAAATGAGAAACAATTACACATTGATGAGAATCCTTTTCTTCTTTTTTGGCCCAAAATAATTGCGGAAAACTGGGACTACAACCATTTTTCCATATCCCCTTTTTTTAAAACCCTTTTTCGCAATAATTTATCGAAATGTAAATAGCATAAAATAGATAGAAATGGTAATATAGAAAGAGAGAAATTTCGTATAGGATTGTTGAAAATACCTTCTGGTGTTTGTAATGGATTGAGGTCAGGTGATGGCTTGACAAAATTGGAAATAAGTTGAATTTTTTTTGTTTTTAGTTACGAAAACCACAACTTTTCGTTTCAAATTCGAATTATCTGTTTGTGTTGGAAATTATCAGACAAATGTCACACAAAGCCGTTGGCTTTTACCATTTTTTTTTTGCACTGCACTTTAAATTACAAAATATTTCGCGTAGGTAATTGTTGTTAGCATAAAGGCGGTATGAATTAAAAAAAAAAAATACAATATATAAATCGGTAAGTATTTATAAACGAAAAAATCACATGGAATGGATTTTCGTAATTCGATGAAGAAGAAAAAACACAAAACAATTCATTAGATTTATTCTATGGCTGAATCTATAAATAGCTTGATTAGAATTAGATATTTTAAGCGCTCTTATTGTATTGTATTTGCTCACAGAATCGCATTGATTGGCATGCGAAGTTTTGATGTAATTTCTTTTTTGTATCTTTGTTTTTTCTTTTGTTTTGAGTTTCTTTTTTAATGCTTTTTCGTATGGTTTTGTTTTTTTCTTCCTCCCGATATGAGATCATCGTTCATTTATGTTTTCATACAAAAAACAAAAACAAAATTGGCAAATTTTTTTTGTTCCCATTTAATTTTATGTTCATTTCCATCGAATTCCGATTGATTGGAATGCGATACCTGTGCGTGTATTTTATAATTTTATATGGCTTTGAAGCTAAGATAATTGCATATTTTGCCAATATATAAAACAATTTCAGCAGAATTACGAATTTAATTTCAATTAAATGATCATTTATGGTGTACAATGTGCGATGGCCGCCTTCAATATTCGTGGTATGATCGTGTTTAGCGTCGATGAAATGACCAATTACGTTGTGTCTAATGATGTGACCATTTTTTCATCGTTTTTATGTTATTCCTATTTATTATTATAATTTTTTTTTTCCGTTTTACAAAATTCTCTGGGCATTACAAAAAAAAAAAAAAAAACAAAACAAATTCAGCCGACGAACATTTAGCCGAATTAATGCCAATATTTGAACGTTTACGTGCTCAAGAGCAAATACCATGTGCGTATCCGCTTCATATGGGTGCTGGTGGTACAGCATTCATACGAGGCGGTTCACGATCTACACCATTGAGTCCACATGCACCGCATTGTCATCCATCAGCCCATTGGGTAAGTCGAATCCGAAACGATTGTGTTTTCGCTCGTTTAATTTGTGTGTTGCCGTGGATTTTTACAATAACTGAAACCTGTCTCATCAAACCTGCAACTGCAATACTGATCGCTCTCACCTTGATACCGAAATGGATTTTTTTGCTCATTATGTAGAATTATTTATATTAGAATTACAAATGGATGTAGTGCATTCGCTTTGATTTGAATTTTTTATTTCAAAGTGAAAAGAAGAAGAAGAAACAAACAAAACAAAATCAAGTTTTATTCTAATCGCTAGAACTAAGTTCGATGTTCGAAATTTTTGGAGTGAAAAAAGACAGGATTGTCGTTCTTTTTATACGGCAAAATAATTCATCACAATTTTATAATAATCAAATTTGACTTGTTTTTAGGATGTTTTATGATGCAATCTAAAAATGACCGATTGTTTATGCTTCCAACTGAATGAACTTTTAATTTTTGATCTTAAAAAAATTAATAATTTTTTTTGTTTCTGATTGTGGACATTGTATCTGCGCTCGTATATATAAATTTGCCAAACATTTTATAATAACACAATGCAATTTGAAAAATTGAAAATTTCACAGATTCGCGAACGTTCGGCACGTTCAGTTGCAATGTCTCGACCATCGAGATCATCATTGTCTGCATCAACGCCAGACTCATTGAGTGACAATGAGAGTAGTTTGGGAGGCAGATACACACCAAGAAAACCATCATACACGCCTAGCCGAGGTTTTACGCCTGGTGGCTCAAAACCAAATTCAAGATCTGGATCAAAACCACCATCACGTCATGGATCATCTCTTTCACTTGATAGCACAGGTGCGTACGTTTGGAACGTTTTTCTTCATTTAAAGATTGAACTAAATTGATTATTTGATTTGTTCATTATTTTGTCAGATGATGCAACACCAACAAGAATTCCACAACGAAGACTTGGTGGTTCAATAACACCAGGCGGTAGTAGTAGCTCACAGCGTCCATCACGCTTATCAGTTACCGGCTCAACAATAACTAAAGTAACTGGAAATGATGGAATCTCTGCATTCGGAAGCACATTGTCAAGACCGCGAACACCATCAAATACGGCCAGTCCAGCACCAACCAGGTATGTTATGTAATCATTTTATTTCCCCCTTTTTTGTATGGCGATTGGAGGAATTATTGAAATTTCGATTTTTATTCGGTTTTAAGTATTTCAATGAATAAAATAACTTTAATCAAATCCAATCAACCGAGATATTAATAACCAGAATAATTTCATAATAATATTTCTAAAAAATAATAATTTAACTCATTTCGACTCTATTCTCTTCTATTTAAAAAAAAAAAAATAATTTCCCTACTAAAACATCCAAACACCGTTCACACATGATTGAAAACAAACAAAAACAAAACTGAAAATTTATTAACTATTGCACTTGGTATGAAATGGAACAGGAATGGCGGCATGAGTAGATCATCAAGTATACCTACTCTGGTGTCAGGTATCCCAACAAGGTAAATGGTCTTATCAAAATAATCCATTAAAAATACTCAAACCTTTTGGACATTTTTGGAAAGCAATTCATTCAATAACTATATTCCAGTCATTTGGTCATATTTGCCCAGTGACTTATAACAATTCATTTCATTAACCTATTATGTCCATCTATACATTCTCTTTTTTGCATCTTGCGTTTATACAAAATCATTACAATGATTATTATCACTAATAACTATCTAAATCAACTAAAAACTGATAAAAAACAAAATCAATGCGGTTAACGGCATCAGTCGGTCTCGAATTCCGATCGCTGTTCGTCAAAAATCAACAGAAAAATCAAGTCCAGTAACATCTCAAGCATCATCGTCTAGTATTTCGACAACTGGGTAATTTTAGATGTGGAACCGTTCGTGCACAATGCATTTTTTGCTTTTAATTATGAAAACAGCTTCCGTTCAACTTGATTTTCTGTTCAACTGAAACGTTTCTGTGTTTTTTTGTTTCTTTCGTTTTTGTAAATTTCTCGTTAAAGTTATTTCAGCACGTTCGTTCTACGTTATTTTTTTCTTCTTCCTGATATCGATCATTTTTCATTTTTAACTGATTGAAATTTGTTGAGATGAAATCGCATGTTGATTGTTTTTCATTGTTGAATTAAAGCTTTTATTTTTCCTCAGCAAGGATTTAATTTAACCCAACAAGATCCTAAGCTAATTTCATATATTTTTTTCTTCATTTTTGATTGTTTTGGATAATGTTTAGACGAAATTTAAGTGGAACATCAACACCATCTGGTATGCGAACGCCACGTAAAACATCGGTCGAACCACCATCAGTGCCAGTATCCGAACGTAAAGGAAGTCGTGGAACAACGCCCAGTTCACGTGAACCATTTCGGCTTTAGATAGAACAAAGTACATCGTTTAATTCGAACATCTACCGGTTATCGTTCGTCTGAAACGGACACAAAACACACATTCACAATAAAACGAAAAAACAAAAAATTGAAAATCATCAATCGTACATAGCAAATATGTACCGATAACAACCGATGAAAATTAACGAAAACAAAATGTAAACCATAGGGCACCGTTCGTAATCACGTTTGAAAACTTTTACATACAAACATTCAATATATTCAATAAACGAATGATAACAACATAAACGACGGACGAGAGGAGAAAAAATAAAGAAATAAAATTAAATATTATGTATAATGTAACACCAATTAAATCTACTAATTCAAAATGTGAAATTCGAATCAAATATTGAGGAGAATCCAAAAGTTTATGAACAATTTGAAAGGAAAAGACGCCAAACAAAAACCTATCCGATACTGATTTTGGTAATAAAAGAACAAAACAAAAAAAAAACTCAAAAAACAGATTTATGAACTCATTTGGCAGCTTCGAAAATTATTTTTTTAAATGTGTAACAAATTCAATCACATCATCGTTTCGTCATTTGATCGCCAAAAATTCGATTAAACGAAATGGAATTTCTTCATTTGAATGAATCCGAATAAATCGCCAGTTATTCTTCATTCAATTGGACAAATTAATGGAAAAGAAATATATATATATTGTTACCATCTAATCGAAAAAAAATTTGTTTGAGCCATAAATCTTAAATTCCAAGACAATCGAAGTCCGGTCAAATCGGAACATCAATACAATACCAACAATCAATATTTAAAAAGAAAACGAAAACGAAAAAAAAAAATAATGATCAAAACCATTTATATTCTGTTTCAAACAGAAATAGCAATGAAAAGACAAACAAAAAACAATACAAAATATGATTGAAAACTGCAACAAAAGAGATGAAAAAAAAAGAAAAAAATTTAAAGAAACATATAGTAAAATATATATTGCCCACTAAAGTCATAATATTTAAGACATAATAAATAAAAAACACTAATTAATTAAATTAAATTTATATTTTTAAGGCTTCAGAGTTTTTCTTTTTGTCGATGAAGTTCATCACCCATTTAACACCCCATCAACTTGAGTAATGTTGAAACGACAGTTGATGGAATTTTTTTTTTTCTTTCTTTCTTTCTTTTTTTTTAATTTCACATAATGATCGATTACGTTTGCAAATTCGAAATGTTGACTAATTTTTTTATATGAAATTCTATACGAAGAAAAAAAAATCAATAAATTAATAATCATAAAACCAAAAAAAAAAAAAGAATTTTTTAATTCTTTCAAATGTTTCAAGCGTTCCACGCACAGTTCGACGCAATTGGCTCGATGTCAAATCGCTGAACTGTGGGAAACATCAAGGGTGGATGTCGAATGGATAAGATGAAATTCTTATTTAAATAAATCATCACACACACACTCTCATACTTGAATATAATGCGACAAATATAATTATTATGTTTTCTTTTGTTGCGGAATAAAATTTGACGAAAACGAATCAACTAAAGCACTGATATTTCAATAGTTGCTCATTCAGTTATGTATACAGTGTATACAGAGTGTATACCATACGTACAAAGCGTTCCTTTTGAAATCCGTCAAATTTTGAGTGGAAAATCACATTGACGTAGCCCAAAAGCATCCTCAAGAATTGTGAGTGGTGGACAGAAAACTTTTTGCAGAAAACTGGTAACCGATTCACATTGTGATTGTTGGTATGGTTGCTGGTTGCTACTGTTGATCATATCGTTTAGATTAGGCAGATTTACACACAAACAGTTAACTTTCAAGTGGTGCTCCTTTCAGCACACAATTTTCGAAATAACAATGACAATGAAGCATGTAATAATTATCCGTATATCGTGTGTATGATATAATATCTAAGAGCTACAAATACATAATAGGCTCATTCTTCAATCAATTTCAATGAGTTGAAATTTTTTTTGGAATTGTTAACAATATATTGAATGTTCGCATTTATTCATTACTATGCATATCGTATGCAATATGTTTTTAGGTAATATTTGGATTATAACATTTTATTACAATTATTTCATTATTTATTCACACACGCAGTATACACACAAACACACACACACAGCCATAATCAAATTTGTGGAAAATCATATGCAAACAAAAAAGAAGAAGGAAAAAAACATCCACTTGAATGTTAAAATGACCGAAATTGCTTTGAGAAATTGAGAACTATTATTGTTAGGTAATGAGTAAATGACGACAATGAATATGGTAAGGTCGGGCAACGGGAACGTATATTAAAATCATCATTCAAAAAGTCGGGACAATTTGACATCTTTTTTTTAAGTTGATAATCATAAGTCGACGTTTTTGTTAAATATTTCGCCACTTTGCACAACATGAGTCTCACGATATTTCGAGAACATCTTAAGGATTCCATTATTATTATTATTATTATTATAATAATAATGATTATTATTTTATTTATTGAACAGGCAGCAACGCACGTCTTTGCCAAATGCATGCAATATGTATAATATAAATACAATAACATATGTAACTGGATTTATTCTGTGTGATACGCACTTGAAGTAATATGAATGCATATTTGAGTATTGAGACATTCAAAATATGAAAGGTAAAATTGAAGTGCCTTGTGCATTGTGCTTTGTGCTTTGTGGTAATACTCTATAGGTAATACGAGACCACTTTGTTATTTGTTTGTTGGTAATATTATTTTCAATTTTGCTTTGTGTGTGTTGGTGGGAAACAGCAAGTCAAATTGCTGGGATTTCATTTTTGGATCGAGTTCAAATTTTTATTAACAATGGTTAATATCAGACATCGATACCAATCTTAACTCCAATTGCAACCTCTTAACTTAACATAAAAAAATCAAATCAAATCAAATCGAACAATTAAATGCCTTATTTACACGTGAAAAACGTGCTCGAACACAATTATTATGAAACGTGCACTCCGAACTCAGTTTAATGAATAATGAAAATGAAAACAAAAGAAATAAATATATGTATATATATACATACGGCACACATTAGGGTACATCGTTTTCCTTAGATTAATAATCCATTTCCACTCGTCTTATTATTGCATGCAATCTGTCCAGAGGTTGTGTTCTGATGATCTGATGTGGCTGTGTTTTGAAATTTGTTGAATTTTGTGTGTGGAAATTGTCTGAAATGGATACACACACCATTCACCTGCATCAATAAAAAGATAATTTCGATGATCCCTAATCATATACACAAATCGTGCATGGTTAAACCGAATCAAATGCTGTGTGGCTCAAAATATTCATTAGAAAAAATTTGTAAACTCATGTATACACACAATGTTCATTGTACACATGGATTTATGGCTGGAATTTCGGTATTTTTTTTTTTAGTTTTCCATTTTCATGCAGAATATTTTGATGAAGATGATTTAGAGAGAAGAAAAAACAAAACCGTCCTTCCCCCCTCTCCCCCCCTTAATCACTGCATTGCCCCAACAGAATCAAATTGATAAGATGTTTTGGATTGGAAATGAAATCATTAAATGAAGCGGAAAAAAAGGAATTTGAGCGTAACTAAAGCTAACATTGATTGGCCTCATCGAATCGAATTTAAACGCATTTTCCATCAAATCCATGTTCCGTGCATAATTATGTTGTGAAATGAAAAGAGCGACGGCTCAATAAAATCCATTGTTTTACCAAAATACTTGGAATTTTTGATGTGAAGCAATGTGTTTTTTTGACACAAACATGAATTCGATGGCGCATCGCAATATTGATAATTTTTTGTTTGTTTCTGTGTTTATTTTGTTTTTTGTTCTTTTTTGTTCTTTTTTTTGCTCGACAGTTTCATCAATGGCATGATTGCCTCAATGCCCTGTTTTAAAAACAATAGCTCTCTTTTTGCGCTCATAAAATACAGAAAAATTGTTTAATTTCAATCTATTCGATGTCTCACACTAGTTTTTCGATACATCTTTGGATCTCGGATGGAAAATAATAATGCATTCAATTTCTCTGTTTACCGTTTTATAATGACACAATGTCGTTGATGATATTTGTATGCTCTACAATAATATATATCAACATCAATATTTAGCTATTCTAACAACTAACATGAATTGTTTATTATTGAATCAATAGGCAACCATTCTATGGGCGATTCCAATACATAATATTTGTCTTTGTTCAATAAAAATTTGAATTGTTTTAGAAATATCGATCGAGTGACAGTTGTGGCTGCATACCTTCCATTAGCTTTGAATCAAATTGATAAATTTAAAAATTAATGACAAATTAATAAAAATTATATCAAAAATGGAAATGCATGCGGAAGTTTTCATGAATAACAATGAACTATATAGAAGTAATTTTCCATTGTGAATGACCCCAAATCACAAACATTGGCCAATTATATCCAAAGAATTTGGTGGTCACCATTTTGACAAAGCCATCAAAGTTATCTGATTTACTTTGATCAGGACACAAACAAAAAAAACACGAAATTGTCACATTTTCGATTTCCAATATTCAACGATTATAAGTATTAATAACAACAATAATAGCCTCACATATAAATGTGAATGTAGGTATAAATGCCAATTATAAGTGATAAGCAGTATTTTAAGCCTTATTGGGTCCTTCAAATATCGTATTGGGCTCATCACTTTATATTATTTAATTTGTAAGTCATGATGTCAATGGACTGGTAAAAGGGGGTGGCTTACTGGGCAGTTAAAAGTGCAATTTACTTGAATGAATTGTCCAGTTCTATTCAGGTGGATTTCTCACGACATTTTTTTTTTTCTTCTTTCTTTCTATCTTTTGTTGTGATAAGAAGCTTTATAATTTCAATAAAAAGAATTGAAAGCACGTGATATCTACCAGAATAAAAAAGTATCTATTTTTAAGAGAGAGAGAGAGAGAAGGAGAGAAATTTTCTGAATTGAAGAAAGGAACTTTAGTCTTTTGCCACAATGAAAATAATCCGATTCTTTCTTTCTTTTTTCTTTTTTTTTTTAGATGAATTCAAAAAGAAAAATAATAATCTATATTATTATAGGACACAGTGCTGTTGAATTGCGGTTTCGTTCGTTTCCCCATATTTTTTTCTTTTTTTTTTTTGGCAATCTACTGACACATTTGTATCCCGAATTTCGATAGGGTAAAATATTAAAGCATTTTTCTCAAAAAGCTGAGCAGAAAAAAAACCCATTGTTAACAACAGAGAAAATATGAATTCAAGTAAAAGGTTGAAAGCCCTACCAATGCTATTTCACAATGATAAGACTTTGTGAACGAAAACTCCACGTTTTTCTTCATTTCTGTGTATTTTTTTTCTTTCTCGTCGGCATTCAATCAATTCATTTGAAACAAACCCGAATCATACAAAATGCACACAAGAAAAAAAAAGACGAAAGAAGAAAAAAAAACCATTTAGTTGATACATTGGAGAGTAATCTGTTGAGCTGATTTTGCTACCATATCTCTTCAATCCCACTTCAAATACAAATTATTACATATTTGGCTTATCACTCCCCATCGAATTGTTGGGCGCTTCATTATTTTTGGTGTTGTTTTTTTTCTATTCTTTCTGTGGCCTGCGAAATTTCTTTTTCTCTTCAATATTCGATTTGACCGATTTTTGCAATATGTTGTATGCACACGATACTCCTGCTATACGATTATTATTATTCTTTTGCCAAAAAAATTCAATCTATTTTTTTGCTTGATTTTTTTTTTTGTCATTCTTTTATATCGAGTTTCAAAATACTCATCAAGAAAATGCTCTTGAACCAATGTGAATAATCTCTGTATTTGAAATTTCCAATAGCTCTTACTGCCAAGTTTGTTTACCATCGAAACGCTATCGCATTTCTTTAGGGAAATGTTTGTTTATTTGTTTGTTTATTTGTCGCGCGCGCGCATTTTCCATCTACTTAAAATTTACATACGAGCATACAACTATTGTTAACTTTTCTATTGTTAATTCGAACAGCAGCAATACGTACCATGCAACTATGATGATAACGACATTGTAAAGAAGCTAAACAATGGCTGGCAGTTAGATTCAAACATATATATTAATCTTCTGTTCATACAAATACAATCACAATTAGACAAAAAAAAATAATCCATGAATCGATTCCAATTGTTCTGTTCGTTTTTCTTTGCCCAAAAGAATAGTTTTCGATTTGATTGTTTGTATTCCGACAATCATTCATATATAACAATTGCACATTTTCAAAACTGTATACACAATCGGTCATAATCCAAATTTCATCCCATCATCAACGTCTATTAATTCCAATGCAATTATTATGTATCAACTTCACCTTCTTATGAATTTGAAATTATAGGATCGCAGTATGATTTTCTGTATGTGATAGCAAAGACATCCGAATTCTGAAAATTTTGCTAGCATTTCATTATTCAAATGCATATTTTATGTGTTCGATACAATGTGAAACGCGTTGTCTGAATGTCAATTGTGTATTGTATAAAGTGTTAGTTGAAAAAAAGAGAAAATTTTCTTTTTAGGGCAAATTGATCTTGTATAGAAGATTGAAAATAGAATCAAAAGTCTTAAATTTTTCCGTTTCCAAGAAATTCTAAAAATTCGAAATTGTTATTTGCGTGCACTTGTTATCGTTGTTGGTTTTCTATTGATTTTCTATTTTTAAATTGAATATCGTCCCGCCGATAACCAAATATTTAGAATTTATCGCAACAAAATAATCGAATCACGTGCTCAACAATGTTCAAAATCTACATAACATTATACCAAATTTCAATAACAAAAATATACAAACACACACACACACACACGCACTCAATATAACAGCATAGCGTAATTTTGAACGATGTTTTGCTTGATGTAAAAACGGATTTTTTTTCTTTCTTCCTTCTCATCTATTCATTCATTTTCATCACAATGGCATTCGTTGTGAGATTTTTCATTCGATTTTCTTGATGGATTTTTTCTCGGGGAAATTATTATTTTATTATTCTTTTCCAAAAAGGCGAAATGCAAACAAATGCTTAGATGAGGAATATTTCTTCTTTTTTTCTTCTTTTTTTTTTAAGATCCTTTTTTTCTCTCTCTATCTCTTTTTCTCTGTGGCAATGGCAAAAGGAAAATGAAAATCGAATTCGCGCTGATTAAAATGGTGAAAGTTCAAATTCAGAATCGTTACTATTGTTGCTGTTTCTGTATGCTGTACACAACCATTATGGCCAAATATCAATTGTGTGATATGATTTTTCCAATACAAAACTCACCATTATTCCCCGAAGGATCAAAATTATGTCACACAAGCCATTGGAATTGCTTGAAAGTGCGTCAACCTATTATTTATTGAAAAATGGATCATAATAACCGAACTGAATATGTCATTTCCATATAATAACTAACAAACGTATGTATGTACATACAATATTTATGCCATTGTTGGTTTTTGCCACAATATTTGAAATTTGAGGCATCACTTCCAATTGTAAAACGGGGACCGTAATGTTTTGAAAATGTTTTGTAACAATAAGGCTTAGGTTACACACAAATAAATTATTATTATTATTATTATTATTATTATTATTATTATTATAGACTATTCATTGCAACCAAAGTTCCGAATGGTGATGTGTGAGAAATTTATAAAATACTAACAACTTATCGTTCGATGCTCTCTAATTATTTATTATTTGGTATTTGACATGACATACAAATTGTACAATGTCATAACCAGAACATAGATTTTGAAATGCATATTCCGTTTTTCTTTTTTTGGATTCTTTCAAAAATTCAGAATCGCCATCCCCCATTTGGGCTATTGAATAGATATTTTTCGAGTTTTCGGTCGAAGAAACCATTTAAAAACCGTAAATATGAAATTTGCTGTTTTGCTGATAGATTTAATTGTGGCCAAGATAAGCATCACGGCTGCATGCCATGTCATTGTTATTGTTTCATTTTGTAATATTTATTTTAGATCAAGTCATGCCGTTTCATAAGAATGAAAGCGGTTTGAGCTAATTTTGAGCGCATTTTATTCGCTAAAAGTTTTCTTCATCGACAAAAAAAGATGAACATTAAACACTAAATATTAAGCAATATACATTGTAGTCTGTCCTGTTTTTTTTCTTTCAATTTTTATTTCTCTAAAATCGTTGCCATTGATTCAAATATCGCACAAAAGCAAAAAAAAGACAAAAAAAGGAAGAAAAAAAATCAAAATATTTCGATTGCCTGCGGTGTGCGAATAGGAAGTGGGCGTTGATTGAACGATTGCTTCTGACACCCTGCTTCATACTACGACCCTGCATTATGTTGAATTTTAAATATGCAATAGGTGTGTATGTTTCATTTGAACAATACGGTCGAACAATACGGACTTGTGTGCGAACGAAATAAATAATAATAATTGAATGAAACCGCAACATTGTGCCTTCGTTGGGTCTATACTCAGCCGAATAAAAAAAAATATGATTATTGCGAATGTTGTTGATAAAATTTCTTCATTTCAGAATTGCTTTTCGGTATTTTCTCATTTGAATAAATAATTGTCGCAATCTTTGTATCGATTGTTGCGTTCGTTTGCTATCATTTGATATATAAATCAATTGAAATTTTCTAGGTCCATCAAAAAAAACAAAAAATGATTCGAATTCTATGTATAAATATTAACAAAGGTAAACACTTTGTTGTGTCTTCACATTTAATTGGGAAATGGAAATTTTGTGGCCCCAGTTTGGATTCACCATTCGAAATTTGTTGTTCAATTCACTTTGGTAAAAAATTGTTAGACTTTTGTGTTAATTTAAAACTATTGACGTACATCAATTTTAAATTTAAATTAAGTCTTTAAAGTCTTTTTGTTTAGATCAATTATTGTATGAACATCGATTCATCCGGAAATTGGAAGAGGGAGAAAAAAAAAAATAAATAAAAAATAAAAATCATTTGATCCGAAAATGGAACAAAATCATCTAAACTAATGATCCACAAAAAATTGTTATGTTGACGATCAATGGAACTATTGAAAGAAGCAATTTAATCGATTCAAGGCGATTATGGTGATTAAATGGTCAGCACATGCATCTCACCGAATTTTCCATACAAATTAATTTTCGATTAAAATATTGGATTTTTTTTTTTTTCTTCAACATGCTTTTCAAATTTGGTTAGTGTTTAGTGTTATGTGTTAAGTGTTTTTTTTCGTACTCGGTATGATTTTCTGTATTGCCAATTCAATTTAAACTTCACAAAATTGAAAATTCAATTGATCGTATGGTGACAACATGTCAAAATGACCACAACAGAAACGAAATTGGAAACAAACAAAAGAATAAAAAAAAAAATAAAAAATCAATTCATATTCAACATCAAGACAAAAATGCAAACACACAGTACACACACGGGCTCTAAATATAAGAATAAGATCTGTGTCAAATGCAGACATAATTCATGGGCTCAAACGATTGTTATTCGATTTCTATTGAATAAAAATGCTATTCACAACTATAAAAGCAAGTAGCTCAAAAATTGCGCTCAAATAATCCCAAAAAATAATGCATTTTGTATGATGCCATTGATGATGATGACTGGTGAGCGACAATCGCTTAGTCGAATACTCTCAACGAAAATTTTCGGGGGGAAAAAATTGTTAATTTTGAACAATAAGTGCACAACAAATGCCCTGCGAAACACAAAGACACACACACACACACACTCGATTTCATTCCACCACAAACATACGATTTCAGAATGTGTGACGTCAGGTCAGCAATCATCAATTGTGGTGTCAGTAATTGTCATGCTGTGTCGCATGTTAAGAATCAAGCGTTTGTTTGCAACATTTTTATGGAAAAATTTTCATAGTCAAACGGTTTCCACCCTTGGAACTGACTGTTTCGTCTCAATCCCTTTTCTTTAACTTAATTTTTTTTTCTTTTTTTTTTTGGTGGTTTAAACATGGCACTTGAACTAAATGCTCACAGTTAGTCGACTATTTTATTGACACAAAACGACAACAAACATTTTTCACCCCTTCCCAATTTTCATTCTTTTCAGCCATTCGAAATATTGAACAAATTTGTAAAAGAATTATTATTATTATGGTTTTTTTTTCTTCCGTTTCTCGGAATATTAACGTATCGAGACGTTAAATTAAAATTTGGAAAATCACTTAATTGCTGTGGATTTCAAAGCGTCATTCAATTTAATTTAGGTGTTAGATAAATGAATCCCATCATTCAATGGGGTTTTTTTTCTCTCTCTCTCTCTCAAAAAATATTAACTTAATTAAATGGTTGAGAATTAAATCGAATGCGATAAATGAATGAATGAACGGTTATTTATTGTTATTATTATTATTTGCTGATTGGATGGGTAAACGTTATTTTCATGGAAAATGTAAACAAATTGACCTTCGCATTTGGATCTTTAAATATCAAATTTTATACAGAATCATTTTATTGACCATAGCTAGGCTACTCTTTACTACCGTTTTTAAAAATTCAATTATCTCAATGAGTCCAGATCTTTTCGATAAACAGACATCAAAGTGAGATTTTATTTTGAAAACTATCAGCAGCCGCCAGCCATTCATTAATTCTGCTTCTTTTGTGATGAAATTGATTGGAATCGAAATGAACATATTTCAACTTTGGAAGTAAATATAATAATAATCGTTAAAAGGGTTCGATTTGCTTAATTCATTGTGTGAAAAAAAATGCACCTTCTTATAAATAGGCTATTCCGAAGGTAAATGTCCTCTTTCACTCAATGAAATGAAGAGCAAACAGAAAAATACTTTTTTTGATAGTTTTTCTCCATCTTTTTTGCTTGAATGGCTAAAAAGTACTTTTTATTCTCTTTGCTAAAAGGGATTTGAATTGTCGTATCACCTTTTTCCCCTCATTTTCTTCTTAAATCAAAACATGAAAATCCAAATAAAAGCGATTGCGACCAGAAAAAAGACAAAAACGATAAGTCGAAAATGAAAAAGAAAATGTTTATTAAAATCATTCTTCAAAAGCCAGATATTGTGGGAATTGAAAAAACTAAACGAATAAATATTGTGTAAGAACACTTGAGGCAAGCAAAACTCAACTGTTAAGTTTAAATTTCCTTTTCGATTTATATGTAATTTGTTTGAGTACACACATACATAAAGTAGTTAGTAGCGAGATTTTTTTTTTTTTGAAAAGTCAAAACATTTTTGAATACGGAATAAGTTGAAATAGAAAAACAAAAGAATATTATTCAATAGACGACGTTTTAGCCTTTTTTTTTATTTCTTTCAGGATCCGATTATGTGAAATTTCAAGTGATTCCGTTTTTAATTGACTTGATTTTGTACAAACTTGGTAACACTCAAACCTATTCGATTTAGCTTTGCGCTGTAGAAAACAGAACGAACCATGAATTGATTTGTGTGACAACTATTCGAATGAGAGTGCAAAAAATTCTCTTTTTAAACGGAAAATAATATCAGTCGACGAATGAGAATTTTATGCTCATTGATAAAATGGGACCATTTTAATTGAATAGAATTTTGCATTGAAAATTAAATACTGAATACGGAAACCAAACTGATGATATTCTATGGAACAAAATGAAGAAGAAGAAGAAGAAGAAGAAGAAAAACATACGAGATAAAAATCGGTTTCGTCACTTTTAGGCGTTGTGTGTGAATTGAGCCTTGTTTGACTATTTTGAAAAACCTTTTCAGTCACCTAATTGAAGAGTTAAATGTTTTTTTTGTGTTTATTCTTTTTCCTTTCTTTCTTTCTTTCTTTCTTTCTGAAAGGCATCAATGATCACTGTTGAAAATCGTGTGGGGGATTCGTTTAAATGATGCTGGAAAATCATTTTATTATTTGAAAAGCAAAAAAAAAAAAAAATACAGCAAAGAAAACAAAAAATTCATTTACCAAATGCCTGTCATTCATTCATGCGGTGACTATGAATAAGCAACACACACACAATGAGCATGGTACCCAAAGCACTCCGAACACACCGAGCACACTGTATACAGTGTATGAATGTGTTTTTGATTCAATGCAAATGCAAATTATAATTACAATTTTCCCCGCCCGTTACATTTATATTTCCATTTTATCATCACAATCACAATCCACCATTCGATTTGAATGGAATATGCAGAACACGCCAATTTATGTAACACTTCAATATCGCTTACACCATTTGACTAAATGACACGGATTTGTATTCAAATCCAAAAAGGTTTATTGTAATCAAACATTTTCGTCCGAAAATACATTTGAATGGCCCATTCAAACGAATGAGTTCGTGGACTCGAAATTAGAAGAAGAAGAATGTTCCGGCATTCACGTGACTTATTCCCCCTTTTTTTTCATTTTTTTTTTGTTCGAATTTTTTAGTTAGTCCCCCGTATATTAGAAAATTGTGTACAATACAATCGGTTTTTCCTTTTTTGGAATTTTCTTCGATGATGAATTGCAAATGAATGGAAACCGGGTATTATTGCTGAAAACATAAAATTAAGTAATGATGCTTACACAAAGAAAACGACACGCATAAATGACAAGCGACGAAAGAGAATGAAGACGGAAAAAAAGAAAAATAGCAAATCAAAACAAATGGACACAATGGATTTTTGAGACAGAAATGAACCCAGCTTGGTTGGCTTTTCATTGCATTTCCATTTTCATCAATTCATTTGCAATTTAATTTTGCAAATTGATTTTCCATGTCGATTTTATGTCGACATTTATTTCGGACGGTTTTGGGAAATCGAAGATGATTGTTGTGTGTCGACTTGCAGTTGGCATAAAAAGTATTTACAAAATAAACTAAAGTGAATTTATTTGAAATTTTTTCTTTTTCCTCCGAGAATAATAAAAATTTCGACAAAATGATGCTTCACGTGTATAAAATGAATATGTTTCCAGGAAAATGCTGCACGGAAAAGTGGATTGGAATGTTCTTTTCTCTCCTCCAATAATAATCACCTCTTCTACAAATTGAAATGTTATTTTCATTATCGTTTACATATACTATTGATTGCTTCCGAATTTCCAATAAAAACAAGCAAAACAATTGGCCATTGCACGGGGACGTATCTACACGTAAATATGCCTCTTGTTTCACACACAAAAAAAACCGAAGAAAAAAAAACAGAAAAAAAGGAAAGAAAAATAGAAAGAAAAACAGACAGACATACAAAAACACAAAAATGAAAATGAAACACATTATAATAGCATTTGCCATGTATAAAAATGAATAGACGAGAAGAGAAAAAAAAAATGGTGTGAGAGAGCGGTAAAAATGTTGTTAATCTATTTTCGTAAATTTCAACTTATTATTTAGTTGAGTATTGAGTAGGCTGTTACGTTTTACTCATCATAGGAATATAATAATAATTGACGGTGTTATACAGTGGCCGGTTGTTGTATTTTTCTTTTCTTTTTTTTTACTGGACATGAATTTAATTATGTACGCGGCTCATGTTTTTTGGTTGGTAAACATTGTATACTAAAAAATTTCGATTATATAGTAAGTACATTGGAGAGGAATGTGTATGGTGGTGTGTATGACCAGTAGTTGTATTTAACTTCCCATTTTCAATCGACAGTTAACTTTCAACGCTTGATGAAGATCCAATTATTTGTTTATAATCGCATGCACGTTTCTCTTTCACACTCTCCCTCTATTACATTCGTCCCATTTCGTTCCATTTCGAATTTTTCTATTCAGTTTTTAGTATTTTGTTTGATATTGTTTTCATTGTTTTCTTCTTTTTTTTTTCATTTCGAATCGTGTCGAATGCTCATGTTTATAAATGTAGATAGGTATTTATATTTACTTCGACCATTATTATTATAGATGCCGCCATTACAATAGATTTGATAGAGTTTTTTTTTTTGTATTCTTGTTTCCATTCATTTTGATCCATCATTCGCTTGTTTTAATTCGATTATTGTACTATTAATTCGTTTCAGACAGAATAAATGTGATGAAAGTCTTTAAAGATGTTCTTTTTTTTTGTTTGTCGGAAAACAAATATAGTCTCAAAAAAAAAAACCATTTGAAAAGTCATGACTTTAGTCTCATTTTGATTTTCAATCAGACGACAATTTTCTTTAAATTTGAATAATCGAAATTTGATTGTTCAACTTTTGGTTCAAAGGCTTAGTATGTATTTAAACGATTTGTAATTGTAATGCACCACAAGACAAATTTTTTGTACAAAGATCAAAAGAATAAAAATACAAAACCGGGCAGGCGAATTATTATAAGAAAACCAACGAAGCAAAATAATTTGCTCGTTGATCTTTTTTTATTGCCCCTAATTGCATACAATCGTATCGTTTTATGGGGCGTACACATTATTCGAAAATATAATATACAATAATTGCTTCTACAACGGAATAATAAGGCAGATTTTTTTTTTCTTTATCCACTTGTGCCTTTCGGGTGACTCTTCGAAAGTGCCGACAAATCAAAGGAAAAATAGCAAAAAAAAAGAAGGAAAAATGGAAAAAAGTCTAAAGATTTGAGCTCCACTAATATGATGGTTATGGGCAAAATGTATATTCGTTTGGAATAATTCGAGATGGTATGGGCCCCAATCAATCGTCATGACTCACCTTTGAAGAATATCCACAGTCCACGAACCGTGTTTTAAAAAGAAAAAAAAAAATTTGATATAAAATATGGCATAACATTAAATAAATTTCATTTTACCATTTCACTGTTCATGATCTGGGCATTGGACATTGTTCAATCGATGATTTATTCGTTTAAAAAGAACACGGGACCATATGGTTCTCCAAAATATTGCGGAGAGCTTTGGTTTGTGTTTTGTAATTTTTTTCTTTTTTCAGAAAAAAAGGCAGACGTATTTTTGTATTTTTTTTTTCTGACTTTGTTTCACTTTTAGACAAGGAATCATGACAATAATTTGCATTACCTGTGTCTTCAACACAATGCTTTTCCAATTGTTCGACCATTTTTGTCATCTTCGAACTAATTGAAAAAAAAAAAAAAGATAATTTTTCCCTCTTGAGCCATCTATTTTTATTGGAAGAAACAAAAGCGATGTAATAAAAAAGAATGAAAAGAAAAAAAAATGAAATGCAAACGAATGACCAATTTTTCCTTTTGGCAAATGCCGACGACAATTGTTCATTTGCTTGTGTAGTAAATTGTTGTCCTCATGGTGTGCCTAATTGACATGTGATAGATTACTACACACATATGTAGTAATTGCATCAATATAAATAAAAACATTTAAATAACTTTGAATAGATCTCATAAAATGAATTTTATGACAACATTGTCATTTAGTCTTTTATTCGACAAAAACAAAAACAAAAAGAAAAAGAAGAAGAAGAAGAAGAATACGAAAAACGTATCGTTGCAAGCAAAAAGAAGGAATAATGTCTCAAACAAAGAGTTTGCAACAGTTCAAAAGGTCGCATAGGATCACACGGTTAGGTATACAAAAACAAATGTATCTATACACATTGGCCACTAGAAAGCCTTGATTTTATTTGGAAGCGTGCAGTTTAAATAACAAAATAGAAGGCGGCTGCTAACGATAATGTAAACACAGCAACAATTTGCACATTTTTTTTTCTTTTGCTTGATTATTCAAAACCATTGAAAATCATCATAATCTTTCGTCTTTTTGCGAAAAAAAAAAAATTTATAAAATAAAATCCAAATAAATCACATATTTATATCAAACTGATTGTGAATTATTTATCATTTTATTATTTTTTTTTTTTTTAAGATATTGCATTGTTACACGAAGTACATAAATAAATAATTATGAATTGTCGGAATGTTTTGGCCTCTACGTGGCACTGATTATACCGCATCAAATCAATTATTTTATCTGTTTTTATTATTATAGCACAGCAAAAGTAAAACCAACAAAATGATCAATCTTCAACTGCCTGTCAATGATATGAAATGGATTCCTAAAGAATATCTAAAGTCCTCAAAGTTTTTGGATCTCCTTTTTAAAATGTATTCACTTGTGTTCCTATTTAAATTAGAGTAAATAATAATAAAATTGAAGAAATGTGTTCGATGTTCTTTCCAATAAATTATTATTATTAATGACCATATGTATTATGTGTATGAACTGGACACACAGGACAGTAAATACGTTGAAATGGATTCAAAATTTAAAACCAGAAATATATAATATAGAAGAAAAAGGAAATCATGCAATTTGTAATAAAAAAAATGTCCTCTTTGCTTATGTCTGAATTTTGTTTTTTTTTTCTCTGTTCACTATAGACACAGCCATAATAAACATCCAGAACTCCCAGAAGAGTTGTACCATGAGCATACCGCATACATATATTCAAGCATAACATACAATGTTGACATTCTGGATGGTTATAAATATTATTTCTCGTATACGTAAACGCTTGTTCTGTTCTTTCACGATCTTTGAATCAATTCCATTCAATGGCAATTTTTTTTCTTCCTTTTACAAAACATCAAATGAAATTTTTATTTTTTTTTTTCATGTTTTTGAGCTTTCACATAATTCTCAATTAAAAATTAGCGATGCAAAAATAATAATAATATATGAACATTCATGTGAACAATCAACACATATTCAATAGCGACGTGATATTATTGGTAGAGTGTCACAGTCACCCATTCATATTTGTAGACACGGTTGATTGCCAATATTCAATTGTTACACAGTGCTGCATCCAATTGTAAAATTGGTTGTTTTTTTTTGTTTGTTATTTAATCGAAAAATTAAGATTTTTGTAGAGTGAATGTGTTGTGTTTTATCGATGGAATTTCGTCTGGATAAAGTTTACTTGTTTTAACTGATTATTAAAGCTAAGGAAAAAAACCGCTTCATTTTCATTGCATGCATCAAGATTTCTAAGTGAATGAAGGGAATCGCATCACAGAACATCCATCATTCGTGCTATGAGCATTTTAGTTTGAACAAAAAAAAAAACAAAACAAAAACAAAGTAAGTGCTGGTGCATTGCCATGAATTGAAAAAAAAATAAATAAATGCATAAATGGCAGCTAACAGCTAATGGCAACCAAATTGTTGTTCATTTTTTCACTATTTTTTTTTTTTGTATTTTCTGTGGAATACACTCCAGTCGATGAACATAAACAATCAACAAAGTCCGTTGTTTGCTTTCTTATTGCGCGCAATGCTGCGTCAAATGACTTTCACGGTTTTAGTTTACCTTTTTTTGCATTTTTTTCTGTTGCATATTGTACATGCAGTGCGAATATGCATCTCGTTTACCTGTGTAGTAAGTGGGTGTGAGTGTGTGTGTGCTACGATCCGTATATTTTGTGTAAGCATCAATTTTTTGAATTACATTTTGCATTACATTTGAGCATAGAGTTAATTAATTTTTCGTCTACCTTTGTCCATTGTCAGCGCTACCATATCGAACAAGATCAAACTACTTTTGGCAAGTGTTTATGATTGTACGGAAGCAAACTAAATATATATTCATTTCTAAAACAAAAATATCGAAAAATTCTTGTCACAAAAAAACCTTCGTACGAAATAAAATATTAATTTTTCCAGCTAATTTCCAAATTAATTTGAAAGGGATATGTTTTAAAATAAGAATAATCAAAACTATTTCGTTTACATGTTCATGATACACATTATAACTGGATATTTTATGTTGAACAACAACATCTATTATTGCGTTCATCAACTTTTTCTGTTCATAAATGCATGCTCTATAGGAGTCGAGTTAGTGTTTGTGCGTAGGTGGTTGCACACTGCAAACAGCCACTTTTGTACAGAAGTATCGGTGTGATAATATAATGAAATTAATTGAAATGTCTCGCACAACGGCACAATATGGCCAAGTGCTGCAAAATAGAAAGCATCACATATCAAAACATGGCTTTTATTATATTTTTATTGAAGTGAAAAATTAAACTAACGCAAAATTCAACCGAAAGTAATGCATTTTATATCGATCATGTGATGCGGAAGAAAAGGAATCTAATTTAAGCCGGTAGCTTTTTTTTAACTTTGGAAAAAAAAATATAATAAAAAAACAACAACAACAAGAACAGAAAATACTTTGGAGCTTATAAAAATGTACAAAGAAATATATTCAAAGCGACTCCTTTTTCCATTTGAAATGAAACACAAAAGTGAAGCGCAAAATGAACATCACTTTTATACATTTATGCGTTATTTTTCGAGTCCTGTATATTCCGTTCAGGAATAACGAGGAAAAAGTTGTTCAATCCAAATTAGTACTTGGATCTTTTCATATTAGTGTCGCAGACCCTTCCATTTTTTTTTTCTTCTTCTTCCTTCCGTTATCATTTTAATCGATAGTGCTAATAGAGAAATACAGAAAACCACCATTCATATCTTGGCAACACACCACTTTGTAATTGATTTACGATTTTGTGCCGTTGAAAAAAATGTGATTTTTCTGTGTTTCCGAAATTATCAAAATTGCGTGCCGGATTTCACACGCGAATAATGAAGTTTTGTTTAAAAATAAAAAAAATAAAAAAAAAACAATGAAGGAAAATATTGAAATTTTGTCAATCAATTTTGGCTTTCATATAATAAGTTAATTGCTATTTTTGCGATGAAAATATGAACGAAAAATTCAATCAACTGGAGAATTTTTTTTTCTTTCCCCGGAGCACGTGTATATCAGCTATCTATTCGAATGACATGCTCATACTATTGAAATAAATTCATACAAAAATATTTAACTGTGATCCAAAATGTACACACACACACAAACACATTGATTGGGCGAAAAAATTGTAGATGCGATGAAAATTCCACATTCACAAAAGTAACAAAAAAAAAAAAGAAGAAAAAAACACAAATACATTGACAATAAGCCGATTGCCATTGCCTATTCGTTGATTCGTCTCGAAACAAAGGCGTGAATAAAAAAATATACGCAAATGCTACAGAGCTTCTATTGAATGCTAAGAGAATGGATACCATATTGTTAGGGGCGGAGCCTATTTTCCACATACGAACAATATACACACACACACACACACACACACACATAATGTAAACATATAAATATATATCGAGCGTCGAAAGCCAAGACCTGAAGGCATTCAACATTGAAGCAAGCATATACAAAAAAATAACGTGCGACACTTAAACCAAACCGTCGATTCAATCTAAATAGAGAAACAGTAGTTTATTATTATTATTATTATTATTATTATTTTTTGTAGCATTTTATGACCTTTTACGCATGTGATGGTTTTTTGAGTTAAAGACATCCCCGCGGTTTTCTGTGTATGTTTCTTTTTCTCTCTTTTGTTGTTATTTTTTTTCTTTTTTGAATTTTCATTGGCGCATTTGTATTTCTATTGGATTTATATTTGTTTCTTCGATCACTTTAATGGTGAAAAAAACACACATATATTCGATATATCTTGTGTTCATACAACAATTATTTTGAGTAGCACAAAATCGTATTTATACACACCAGCTTCCATCCAATAAAATCACTTTTTATTAATGGATCAAACAAATAAATGGTGTTTTTGTTCATTCTCTGAATTTCCTTCGGTCATTCGGCTTCATTGGGTAATTGTTTTTTGTTTTCAAAAGTAAAACAATACATCAACATTATTATCGCAGTGGTTGATTGAGTAAATATATTGTCTGACCATGATCGAACGGTGAGCGGAATAAAACCATTTCTCTGTTGCAAAACATTTTGCACTCTGTACAGTTTAATTCCGAAATAATAGTAACAATATTGTGATAATAAATAAAATTATTTGTCCATTATTAAGTAGGTATCCATTTTGTATTGATATGTGTGTTACATGATCTAAAAATTCCAAGCTTCAAACACCTTCAATTCAAAAAACATCAAATAGCATAAATAAATACAAACAACAAATTGGTTATTACAATCAACACAATCAACATCCGATATCTATCACGATTCAAACTCAATATTTTTTCCATTGAATTTTTGGAAGGAGAATAGAATGAAAGACCTGATGTTTTTCATGATTGTGCCACAAGCGATTACAATAGAGTGAATGAAATGAAACAACTAAATATAAAGGAATAAAGGCCGATACAATTATATTGTATACATTCATACATTTCACATACACACATTGAATGTGTGTTGGAACGCATTACACAAATGGCATTGGGTGTGTTTGGTTGCGTTAGCATTTATCATCACATTTAGTTTTGCGCACAAGTGTGCGTTACCGCGTATGAGACATCCATTTATATATACACATCTTCGGCATAGGCCGAAATCATACACAAAATCCCTGAAATGATTATTATATGTATATGTGAGAGAAAGAGAGAAAGAAAGATAGAGAGATAGAGATTGATAGTGAAACGAATGACCCTTCATAAGTATTGGTAAACATCAGAAATTTAGAAAACAGAAGGTAAACGATATATTGTTTATTGTTCGATCAGTAACAGAAAAACGTTCAAACAGTGAACACACACAATTTTTCAGTGAAGAGAAAAAGAAAAATAAAATAAAAGGAAAAAAAAGAAGAGAATTAAATCCAAAGAGGCAAAATAATAAGTAATAATAAAGAGGCAAAATAATCGGTCAACAATATAATTGAACAAAATAGAGAACAGAACAGAAGGGAAGTAAAGAAATCAAAAAAGAATAAAACGAACGATTGAAAATATTCCATTTAATATAAACGGGATAACAAAAAATTATCGTTGACCAAAAAATCCAAATCGCAAGACCTCGAGACAAGTTAATAAATTGGTTGAGTTAATGTTTTCTCTTTTCGGTTTATTTCTCGGTCGCGACAATTGTTAATTGAAGATTATTCAGTGCAGGAAATTCAAACAAACAAAATCGATAAAATCTAATTTTGAACACTGCACAAAAAATAGTGAATCGGTGGTCTCGAAAAAGATAGAAAAAAAAAAAGAATTGAATAGAAACGATATTTTCAGAACGAAAGCATTGTGTTTGCCTGCCGATTGTGTTTGCAGAAATAACGGATTCGCAAGAATAGTGACTCGTCATATTAAAAAAAAAAACGAGAAAAAAATCCAAAACAAAACAAAAAAATCAGGAAAATAAATATTGAAAGAAAAAAGAAGAACGTGAATATTGTGCGCATCCAAATCGGTGACTGCATCTCACAAAAAAAAACACCAACTATTCAACTAAAACAGAGAAAATAGGAGGAGAAAAAGAAGAAGAAGAAGAAGAGGAAAAAAAATAACAGAACAATCGTATAATGATGATGACCGCACATCCCCATTATGGATTTTTGCAAATGCCACAGCATGGTGATTATGCGCCGCAACCGTCTCAATCACCAAACGATCATCTATCAATAAAACGTGAACCAAATAATTATCAGCCATCAAATGGCATGTTACATTCATCGGCAATGGGACAATCACCACCAAACAATAATATGAATGGTGTACAAATGTCACCAAATGGTGAGGGTCACATTAAACGGCCAATGAATGCATTTATGGTGTGGTCACGTTTAAAGCGTCGCCAAATTGCCAAAGACAATCCAAAAATGCACAATTCCGAAATATCAAAACGTTTAGGTGCCGAATGGAAACGTTTAACCGAAGATGATAAACGTCCATTTATTGATGAAGCAAAACGTTTACGTTCTGAACACATGAAAGATCATCCAGATTATAAATATCGTCCACGACGAAAACCAAAAAATCCATTATCGGCTGGAAATAATTCGGTTGCATTATCAAGCCTTAGTGCAATGCCAAATCCTGGTAAAGGTCATTTAGGTGCATCATATAATCCATTTCATCAATTACCAGTTCCACCATATTTTGCATCATCACATGGACTTGAACAATATCCAGTTGCATCGTATTTTAGTAGCTTTGATCCAATAACATTATCGAAATTTCATCAATCACAAAATGCTGGCAGTGTACAACCGACCGCATTAGAAGCACAAAAAGCACCACAATTACCTCAAACATCGCTTAGCTCATTTTATTCGAATATTTATTCGGGTATGTCGGCCGCTGCAGCGGCACCATTATATGCAGCCCATGCAGCCAATGGCATTTATACATCATCAACATCATCTACGTCACCTGGTTCAAGTCCCGGCATCACCGGCGCTAATAACAATCAAACAAATGCCAACACAAATACATCCAATTTAGATGTTATGGATTCAATTCGAAGACCAGTACAAGTAATTTACTAGATTTTTTTTTTTTTTTTTGGTTTTTTTTTTCGTTCAATTCAATTTTATTTTATTTTATTTTAATTTCACTTATGTGTTGTTTTTCTTTACTCGAAAAGACAACGGAAAAATAAAAAGAGAGAGAGAAAAAAAAGAAAGAAAACAAAAACTTTTGCATTATCTTCTTACTATACTACATATTAATTGTTTGGTGTCTCATTCGAATGTACAAAATTTTGATCGAATGTTCATTTTGAATTGATTGAATTATTTTAATTAGAATATGAATATATGTCATGCGTATGCTGTTAACATTTGTATACATTTGACCCAAGAAAAAGCAGAATCGAATAAAATCATTTCTGAATTTGTCATATGCAAATATTATGACACTAAAACTGTGCATAATTCAAAAAATCATATCTTATTTTAATTATTAATCAATTTAAAAAAAAAAATCAAAACATTCAGACTAATATCAGGCGAATGTTTCGGTGATGAGACACCGATTTTCTTATTTTTAAATGTCGTATTCAATATCTTAGCACATTCGGCCACAAATTGTTCGATTTTCAAAAGCGCCCATTTCTTCATGAAACAGAATGGTTCGATTTTGAAAATCGAATCGTTTGCAAAGTGACAATGATTTTGGATAATTTACCATTGATCGCATCGACTGAATTATTACGATTAAAATTGCAAAAATAAAATTAAAAAAAAAATAAGAAACGAAAAAGAAAAATTAAAAAAAAAAAATACATGAAAAATGTTCAAATGCAAATCATTGTTCAAAAAAAAAAATATTAAATGGAAAACTTATTTGAAATGAAAAAAAAAAACTAAAAAAAAAATTAAATAAAATTAAAATAAATAATGGAAAAAATTAGAAAACAATTTGCGCCATTTCAAAATGAGCCGGCGCAACTGTTGTGTATAAAATGAAAGGCGATGATCATGCATCTCACACATTTTGAATTTAAAATCATTGAAATATTCTGAACAACAAACGTTCAAAATGTCAATGCTTTCATTAGAAAAAAAACCTGAAGAACAAATGAATGATATCCAAATGACCGTGGTGTGTAATAGTTCATGTTCATTTGGATGTTGTTTGTTTTGTTTGTTTTTGTGAACTTTTCCAGGGGGAAAAAACAAAAACAAAATCTCATCATTCATATTCTTACTTATCACTATTGCTAATATAAATATTATGCACCGAATGTAAAATTATTACAATTTAGCAAAACAAACAACAACAACAACAAAAATCATATAGAATTAAAATTATTATTGAAACATTCAATTCATCCAATCCGCATACTTTATCTCAACTATGCAATTATGAATAACATGTTATTCATAATATATTTTTTGAGAATTGAGAGCATGCAAACGAATGGAAATTGAATAAAAATTTGAGGAGAAAACTCAAAAAAAAAAACAAACGAAAAAAAAATTATATTGTAATTCACAACAAACTATTGATTGTTATCATTTGCGATTCTCTCACATTTGGACACACCATAAATATGAGACATTTTATTTTCTTGCAAATATTTTCGCTTTCCCCGCCCCCTCCCAACCTCCAAGCCCCCCTCTTGCGCCACGATATTACACAATGTCATGCAATGTTTACATTCTGCAAACAATTTGTTCATTGAATTAAAATTTTGTTTAATTTGATATCATTCGGTACATGGATCCATTCGAAAATGTATGACACACGTTTTGTATATCTTAAATTCCACCACAATCTCAATACGAATAAAAAATAGAAAGGAAAAAAAAACCAAGAAAATAACACAGCAAAAAGTATTATTTCCTTTAATTGTCAGCTGGCAGTTTCATTTAAGAAATACGAGCATAAAAATTGTGATAAGACCGATATGAATCGCTCACAAAAAAAATGAATTAATGAAAATGAAAAAAAAAAAAACAGAGCGACAGTATTATTTGTTCATTCATTTCTATTAATGATAATATTAATAATAAAAAGAGGAAAAATCTGGAGAAAAATAGTGCGGACACATTTGACAAAATTTCACAATCAACGAGAGAGAAAAACTAGTAATTTGTGCTTTGGATTTTTTTTTTTTTTGGTATTTGCAATTGCACCCGAACTATTTTTCTATGGTTTTTTTTTTGTTTCAGTTAACGTTATTAGTAAAATTTCTCAAGAACATAAAAAAAAACGAAGAAGAACGATGAAAAATGAAGAAACAAAAACACAAAAATAAACTACAAAAAAATACAAAATAAAAATCCTTTTACAGAGCATAGATTTTATCCGGAATTTTCATCCATCTTATTATTTAATCAATTTAAGAATCTTAGATGATAAATTATACATGATTAGTGAATAATAACTAATAATTAAAATAAAGTAAAACAAACAAACGCAAACAAAAAAAAAACAAACAAAAAAATAAATCAGAAAACAATTAACATTGTGAAAGAAACAAATTTGTGTTTTTATTATGGAATTAATTTAACGTTTACAGATTTCCGGAAGGAAGGTGCGGCAAATTCGTATGGTATTTTGGTGTTGTGATATTGTGATTAGTTGTTATCATTCAAATGCAACTTATACAATATTTACACATAAAAATGACATTCAATTTATTAATATTATAATAATAATGATTGGCATGATGAATCAATCAACGAATATCTATCTAATTTGAAATGTTGAGACATCAACCAATTTCCATTCAATTGAATTTCACTCATTAACGTTTTGTATATAAATACATACAGCATATATCAGCTTGTCAAAATATTATTGGTATTTGGGGCTTTGTGTTGTGTTGTGTTGTGTCGTCAATCTTCTTTCAGCCATAAATAATAAAATATTCATTTAAATGTCAAATTATTGTTATTTCATTCTTCAATCATTAGACATTAGACACTCTATGCTCAATTTGATTCGTTTATATTTTTGGTTTTGTTTGGATTTGGTTTTTCGTGTGTGTAACCAACGCACATTCGGATATATGTTTGATGTTCGATTTTCATATCTAAATATCCCAACAACAAGAAAAAAAAACACAGAAATAAAGAAAGAAAGAAGCATTCAATGAAATTGGCTATTGTGATGCAAACAATCTGATTTAATTAGTTTTTGACCGGTTCGATTGTTTTTTGTGAATGTATTCAGTTGTTTGTATTTATTCTGTTTATCGTTCGATGGACAAATGAATATGAAGTTTTTTTTTTCGGTTTGATTTGAAATCCGAAAAATCAACAGTAAACACCAACAACACCATGAATCGATCTTAATCGGCTATTAACGCATATATATACATATATATCAATCGGATTGTGGATAAACCATCATAATGATTGAATGAATAGCCAGTAATAACAGAGCACACACACACACACAACACACTCATCATATACATATTTCGATTGAATCAGAAGGGGTAACGTGTAACGGGTAATTTTATCACTTCTCATTCCTCTTTTGGGTTTTTATTATTATCGTTTATATCGTTTATTCGTGGTTCCAAATTTAACTCCTTTATTCGATCATCGAAATGAATTAAATTAAAATATAAGAGATATATTCATTGAGTCTGACCGAGATATGAATCAAGGACCGATTAAACACCAGGAGAAATACTTATGGTGCGATGGTATGCTGTGCGCCGCTGTACGCGTATACATTTTCTCATCTCGATAGAGATGAGAAGTGAAGTGTTTCATTATGGAATAAAATTCGGGGTTCTGAACGTACAATTCCCAATGTACGTACGTACAAATAAACAATATTCACGTTCACACACAAAAGCCGAATTTGTTTGATGAAACCCTATTTTTGTTTTGTTTTTTTTTTTCTTTGTTTCACCACCAATCTCCAGCTAGCATTCTCTCTCTCTCTTCAATATTATTGTTATTAGTCGAAAAATTCGGAATCGCTTCCGATCTATTTACGTGCATTCGGTCTCAATTGATGATAAAATGATTTGTGAACCAAATAATAATCATCATCATCATCTTCATCATCAAAACCATTTACAGCATATAATATTTTATGGATGTATTACTGTTGTACAGCAGTGGTTTTTTTGTTTTGTTCTCTTGAGTACCTGTTGCGTGAGCGCTTTTATTCTTTTCATCGGCAGCGCTCGTTTCGGTTTCAGTATCTTTATTGACACTATATAGTTTTTTTTTTCGCAAAATAAAAAATTATGCCCAATTCCTGAAAGGCAATAGGCGAACAGTTAGTTTCATGGTTCCGCAAAAAAAAAAATAAAAAAAAAACCATCAATGAAAATAATTTTTGTTTGGTTTATGTTCAAAATGTGATGGTTGAATATCTGCTATTCGTGTATCATCCCCTCGATCATACACATATATTTATCGACCCTCTTCGTTGTCGTTGTTGCAGCATGCACAATTATTTAGCAATTTAATTCAATTTACACACATTTATTACCGTTTTAATCGTAATGAATGTATTACAAACATCAACGCTCTTCGAAATCGGTCCACACTCAGATTTATTTTTCTTTTTGTTCCATTCAATTGGTCGAAAATTGATCTACAAATTATAATAACATTGAAATGCATGTTCGGAAAAACGGAATTTTTGTTTTAATTTGTATTTTTTTTTGTTGGGCGATCGCTTTGATTAAGATTATTTGTTAAATTAAATCAAATCATGATACGGTACTTGAACCTTGATCGGATCAATGAATCGAATAATTGAATGTAATGGTTGCAATCAAAACCATATCAAAGGGATACTTTTACTCACAAGTGGCAATTTTGGACTTTTACATATGGCGCGATATGTGGCAGAGCTCAACATCAACATCAGCATCTGTGAATGGTTGCGATCAGAAATACAAATTGTATATTTTGTGAATCGTTTTTTCAATCGTGCCTGTGGCGAGACAGTTAACACTTTTATCTTTTATATCCTCATTCTGAAATTCAACCGACGGTTTTTCGGTATGTTTTTTCATTTCGGATTCGTTCATCGAGTGTGAATGTTTCACATTCAAAATGAATGTTGGAAGCCCACATGCCAATTCATTCAAAATGATTAAACTTCTCCGGCCTTGTTCTCTGGGTGTAATTTTTAAATAGCCATTTGAATGGAAATCATTAAATTTCTCTCATCTGGTTATTGATATACCTGATTAAAATGTCGCGTGGCTTCAAATGCATATTACCAAAAAAATATGAAAAAATGAAAAAATGAAAAAACTGAAAATATGAATTCCATTCGAATAAATGAAGCACACAAAAACAAAACACTTTTGTCCGCTAAATTATGTATGATTGAATTTCAAAACGTTCTGTTTCTTAATTTAAAAAAAAAAAAAAAAGAAAAAAATATCAACCATAGTGGCCAGTGTGTCCAGGGACTACCATCAAAATATTCCGTTTTTGGTAATATTTTGTGGTTTTGTCTTTGTCATAAGTTCTTGTATTATTATTCTGTTTTTTTTTTCTTCTTGTGTATATTAATTTTTTGGGGTAATTCATAGCCATCACAAATCTTCAGCTTAAGCCCATTCAAATGTGAACGAAAAAAAAAAATTCTCTGTAATAAACGAATGAATGGGGAACAAAAATCGAAATAAACCACAAATCAAGTGTACGTACGAAATGAACGAAAATGAATTGGTGTTGAAGATGAAAAAAAAAAATAATATTGTAAAAAACGAATGTCGTCGCATTTGTATGCAGAGCAAAAAAAGAAAAAAAATCCATGAACGAGGATCAGTGAATCGACATGTGGATATATAAGCATATATAAATATGAAATTTTGGTTATTTTTAATATTTCGCTAAATATATTACAGTACAATACCATTTTGAAATGAGACCAGCACCCAGCACATTATTCCTTTAATGAATGAAACACATGAAAGTGATTAGTGACACCACCAAAAGGAACAATGCAAGTTAATTTATAAGAAAAGCAAAAAAAAAAACACTTTTTGTACCTACGAAATAGAAAGAAAAAGAAAAACCTAATCGAATTATCAACAATCTCACAATTCCACACAATACGAGCTATGTCTCAATAAAAATGTTTAGCATTTATAAATAGCTTCATATGACTAGTAAACATATAACTTTGCATTCACATGAATTATTATGAGCTTTGACCATTCGAAACATTGATGACCAAAATGCGACTATGCACGATGTACTTCAATGATATTATATTTAAAGCATTGAGTACAAATCCCATTCAAATATATGATCAGGCTATGGTGAACGGTTGATAAATGAATGAATAACAACAACAACACCGAAAAACGCGGGGCAACAACGATAAGCAATAAAAGTAACGAAAAGGTTTAAGAACAAATGAAAAATGCAAATAAATAAGAATTAGTAGCTCACCGAAGAATATGCAAACGATGATTCGAAAAGAGAGAAAAAACCAATAAAATTTCGAACCCGAACCACATGATAACGAACAAAAATGAAAAAAAAAATCGATCAAAATCCTGGACATGGAATTGCATTTTGTTGTTGTTAATGGTGTTGAAATCACATTATTTCGTCTCTTTTATCTGCACAAAATTCAAAATTTCATGACCAAATCATTCCGAGTTATGGATAAAAAAGAAAAAAAAAATTTATTTCGGTTGGTGGTCGGTTGATGGTCGGTCGGCCGGTCGGTCGGTGTGAGCTTCCTTACCATATTCAAAATATCGGATTTTTATTTCATATTTCTTTTGTTTTATCATGTGGTGATCGTAAAGCACCAAAAAAGAAAAAAACACACACTAAAAACTGATTATCGACCAATAAAATTGAACCATCCAATGTATTTTTGAAAATAGATGGCAAACAAATAATGACTAAAATGAATTATTTTTCCGAGATCATCGAATTCTCACCCTTCGATTGTTTATTATGATTTTTAATATTGATTAAATTCGTTTGGACGCAATGTGAATTGATTAGAAAATGTGTTGCAAAATATTGTCATATCATCCAAATAAAAAGCCACTTATCTTTTTCCAATTATTATTATTATCGAGAACAAATTATCATCGATTTGAAAGGTTCAATAATGTGGCAAATGTGGGGAAAAAAATAGAAGGAAATGACAAAAAAAAAAAGAAAAACGAAAAAAGAAAAACTTTACGAGACCTTTACTCGGAATACAATTGAAT
>GL501511.1:2531019-2541100 GCA_000149185.1 Mayetiola destructor
CTTGATGGTGCAAAAAAAAAAAAAAAAAAAATTGCATATGTGATGAAAGCAAACGATGACGATTTGTTGCCTTTCAATTGATGCATTCAATTGGCAAAGCTAAAATCATTTTTCCTGAAACGAATCATTTTAATAGGGGTCTAATTCAGAAATAATTTATCAAAACATATTGACACACACACACACACACACACATATAGTATTGCCGATCCGATATATCGTCATAATCCGGCAATAAAATTAAAATAAAACGGAAAGCAGACAGAAGAAAAGCAAAAAAAAAAAAACAACTTAAAATTAAACATGAAATTGTTATTCAGAATTCAACAACAATAAAAACATTTAACAAATAAAAGAAAAAAGGAAAAAACATACGTTCTGGATTATTATACATAGTACATTTTGTATTGTTGCAGTTGATGTGGCAATAAATTTGAATATTGTTTGCCGAATATAATGCAATCTATCTAAAAAGATGATCAATATAATGAACAATCTTATTATGAATGGCCATTCACATGAAAATCCGGCCACATTTGCAATGAAAACTTTGATAGTGATAATAATATTTTTAAACTTAAACAATAATTCAATGGAAAAATTCCATGCTAACCAAAAGTATCCATTGTATTTTGAATCACACTCAATTTTTTTTCTAAATCAAGATGTTTTTGTGCGTCACCACATAATATTTATAGGTGAATTAAAGACAAGTGCGAATTTTTTTTTTTGTCGACATTTTGGAGACCTGTCAATTCATTTGTTTGACTGTGATTGTTTTCAATTGTTGATCATAGATATACTTATGTCAATCAAAGCTCTCTTAAAAGGATATGAAAATTGCGCAAATATTTCATGTACTTATAAACACACGATTTGTTCACATTGTTTGACAAATGCTTTGTGTTAAAAGTTTCTCTTAATCGTCGGAAAACAATAATATTACAAAAAAAAAAACAGATCAGCATTCATTTATTTTGCTTTGTGCACAAAAGTTTTTTTCGCTTCATTCGTTTCATTTCATTTCGTTTCTTTTTTGTTTAGCTTTGTTCGCTGAATGTCTGTCTAACCAGCAATATGAAAACAATTATTACAATTATTGTGGTCATTATCGCGTCTTTATCACATGTGAACTGGAGGAAAAAAATAAAACAAAATTGTGTATATCATTGAGTCCACGCACGGCAAATAAAAAAAAACAACAATTTTGTGCTTTGTTTTCATTGTGCGCTATTGGGTTTTGTTTTTTCCGATTTTTTCAAGAATGACAAATTCGATTGTTCAGAGAGAAAGATTCGTGAGAGAAGTAAAAAGAGAAATGGATATGTTTTGGACCATAGACATTAAATATGGAACGTGTGCATGCAAATGTCATTTAAAGTGAAAAATTTAACGATGATTTTCTATCAATATTGCATAAAGTTGTGCAGATTGTGCTACTAATCAAAAATAAACCATAAACATTTTTATCTCATCAGAATGATGACTGAATGATCTCGAATGAGTCGAATCCAATAATTACATAATTTACAATGTTAATGACAAATTTAAAGAACCATCTACTATTAACTTCATATTATTATCATTATTATTATTCATTTAGCTATTGAAAAATTATTATATTATCGTAAATTGTAACACAGTATACTGAATACTGAATGATGGATATAACTAATAAACAATACAATACAAATAACAATCATCTTCTGAATATATATTGTACAATATAAAATAATATTCATGTGTCGTTGTACCCGTAAACAGTAGCACTTTTTGAGCAGTGATCTCGAATGAATCTTGAACCGATTCCATTATTAACAATGGCTCAAATTCATGCTGAATGTTCTTCTGATGAGAGCTGAAATGTTCACACACACACACACAGTAAGAAATGAGAGTGTGAAGATGTTACTTGTGTGTTGTTTGTTGTCTATTCTTCAAAATATAGGTAATAACTTGTATATATATTCAAGATGCCATTGTGTGTGACATTGTCATTGTAAATTGAAATAAGATGTTCATGTTTTTTTGTTAAAAATGTGTAAATTTGTTTTCATTTTTCATGCTATTGCTCCATATTTGAGTTTAAAATCAATTTTATTTTTTTTATTTTTATTGGAAAAATTTGCCATCGATTAATCAGCATAAATATGTTTGTTTATCATTCATTGAGATCATCACAAAAATATGTTCCATTTTGATCCGATTTGATTTTAAAATCATTACAATCAACACATCATTCGATTCATTCAATTTTTCCACCAAAAGAAAAGAAATGAAAACAACAACCATCAAATCATTCAACGCCTGAGGCATTTCGTTATGTTTGAATAATTTTTTATGCAAACAATATACACTGTGTCAATTCCGATACACAATGAAATGAAACGAAAAAGATTTATATTCGATTTTGAAATACATGATAAATGGATAACAACACACGACCACTAAAAAAAAAAAACCAAGAAGAAGAAGAAGAAGAAGAAAAAGAAGATCGAATGAACAATGTTGAATTGTTTGTGAAATTATTTAGCGCGGCGCCGGAACGTTGTTAATACAAAATGCGATCTCAAACAAAACAACGAAACGAAACGAAGAGGACAAAAAAAAAAATAACAGAAGAAAAGTGAACAGAAGCTTGACGACGCCGGTGACAACATCACATTGTTGACTTAAACAAAACTGATTCACACTGAAGTGATCCATAATATTATTTATGCAGTGGACGCCGTCCACTAAGAACCTCTCTCTCTCTGTATGTATCACATTATGTATAACAATAAATAAATAAGAGATATGATAATGAGTGAATGTTATTTTGAGCAGAAAAATATGCCGTACGTAAATAGCTCATTAATAAATTAGATTATTATTGAATGGAATTGTGTTGTAACTTGTAATGTTGATGATGCGACCACATTCACTCATTCATTCATTCAGGTGATGTTTGAATTGAAGTAGTATTGTTTTATCATTTTATCAGAATGATCAAGTGGCGTTTTGTTTGATGTTAAAATAATGAGAAAATCGCATTATTTTCAATTTATTTCAATCAAATTGAAAATGTGATTCATTGTTGTTGTTGTTGATGTTGCAATGGGTTTGCAAAAAGATCCGTAAATGCAGTTTATCTGCATAATAATTATTTTTCGCCCTGCGTTTAACAACACACTGTGGTGTTTTGGGGGGGGAGCATTACAGATTCGCTGATATGTTGACTACTGTTGAGCTTATGTCAAAACACACGTGACTCAATTTAACATCATACGAAATGGTTCGAAAAATTTGAAGTAGGTGTGAAGTATGTGCGTAAATAATACATACATATAATATGTGAATGTGGTGAGAGAGAGAGAGAGAGAGATTTGTGCATCACACACATTTCATCGTCACAACAAATGCAATTTAAATCACATGAAAATACATTTTGTGGGGATTTTTTTTATTCAATGTTAATCACTTGTCAATTTTGACATTTTGCAAACAAAAAGTAAAAAAAAAAAATAGAAAATCATTTTTGGTTTTCATTAAATGATATCCGGATACATTCGAAAGCCACCACCATCCATTCCATTCACAGCAACCATTGTACTGTGTACAGTGTATATTGTACATTGTGTTGTTGTTCGATTTTGTGGCAAAGATAATGGCAAACAAAAATGAAAAGATAACACAACAAAAAACATTTGATAATATCGAGGAAATTTAAAATATGAACAGAACAATTGATTCGATTTAAGCTAGAAAAACTTGAGCTTGAGATCCAATTGACACTTATTTTACACATCAATGCCAATAACAAATCTGGCTGTGGATGATCAGGCTGATGAGACCGACAGAAAAAAAAAAAAATGGAAAAAATATTCTCGGGAGAAATCGTAAGAACTGGAAAACAATTGAACACAACGAGTGACAAGAAACAGACAGAGAGAGAGAGAGCAAGAGAAAGAGAGAAAGAGATACAGGACTTGTCTTTCAAAATAATGGAACGTACGCAATACTTTTCCGATTTCAGTTGTTTTTTTTCTTTTTCAATACCAGTTCCGAATAGGGTGAAATAGCATTGAAGTGAAATCTCATCGAATTATATTATTATTATTATTATTATTCGTAAAAACGTCTGTCATCTTCACATCGCATTTATCAGTTCATAAAAGTGGGAATGAATTTAACAAAACAAATCGCTAACAAAATACAACTTTTGTTGAATATGCGAAATATGTAGGCCAATGAGAGGGTGAGAGAGCTGAGAGAGCTGAGAAAGAAAGAAAATGAAGAAGAGAAATCAATGGTGAGTAGTGAAAAAATAGAAACGATGATAGTGCAAATCGCTTACATTGTCGCTCAAATAAATGTATAACCACAAAATTATTAAAATCGTGGCTGGCACGTGTTTTGGAAAATTGATAACAATATGCTACCATCAATGATTCCAACGACTACCATTCACTATCTAGTTATTTATGTGATGGCTCTGTTTAATGTTAAATCGCGCTCTTTTTCAACATATATTATGCCGACACACACACACATCATGAATATCTGGTTTTTCATTCTGAAAAATAATTTAATTGTCATTCATCGGAAAATCGAAATGATTTTCCATTAAATCAATGCAGGATTATGTAAGATAAAATGCTGTTTATTGTTTGTTTGCGTTTTTTTTTTTTCAAACTCCAAAACAAATGAAATATTATTACAATAATAATGAAAATAATAATCAATTTCCAATACAATGGAAAAACCAAAAATTTATAACGAAGGAGTCCTACATACAACACAGAAAGAAAAATAACGGAGCGTCTTTTTCGGGGGGTTCATTCAATTATTGTATTTAAATTGGACAAAATGAGATGAAGCCGATTTTTTTTTTTCCTTCTTTTTTATTATTTTTATTGTATTCAATTGGCATTTGGCACTTGACATGGTCCAGCCAATTTTTTAAAAAAAAAAGAAAGAAAAAAACACCAACAACAACAGAAAAATACCATTTGTTGAGTAAAACAGCGACGGCTTATTCATTTTCATTTTGTGTTGTTGGTTGTCTTTGTTGCGTTTTTTGCATTTGGCTCAAGCCATAGATATACATCCATTCACATTGACAACATCGGTGTACACTGTACAATGTACACACATCTCAAATGGCAACAAATTCAAATAAAATTAAAGCGGCTATTGCCGCTGTGTAATTACTTGCAAAATGTTGACTCGGGTTTTTCTCGTCGCATTGTAATCGGGCGGGGTATTGTGCAAGAAAGTAAAAGACAGGAAATGATGAAAGAACTGAATGGTGGGTGTTGAATGAATGAGGATTTTTCTTTGGAGATCTAAATAATGGAGAATTCCTCTTGAATATAAAATTAAATAAAATGAACTTTTTCATTTATATTATTCATTTTATCGACTGAAAAATGAATAATACATAAATACATATTTTGTTTTTCTTTTTTAAATACATCTTTGGATAAGTGACGGGCTTCTTTCACACACACAAACAACAAACAAACACCCGCAAACAGAGATAAAAGCAAATTTAGATCAAAATGTGATTAAAATTGAACAACGTTTTTCATTCATCCGAAGTTATCGCAAAAGCGACGCATTGAACATTTTAAACAATAATAATAATAATAATAATAATTTATTTATTTATTTATAATGCAAAAAGGCACAAATAATAAAAAGTAATTACAACTCAAAATGAGACAGACACACACAATGAATCATTAATTTCATTTGAAATGTTCGCTAAAATGCCTTTCAATTGCACACAAAATAAACAACATAGAAAAGTACTTGATGAGTGGCGTCGTGTTTAAATACACAGTGTCACACATCGTCAATATCATGCTAATCATTTGTGGCTTTGCCGTTTTTTTTTTTCATTCTTCTTCTTTTCTTTCTTTTCTCTCGCGATCTCATTATTATTGTCTCTTCAAAATTCCTGTGTAATTACTGTGTTTCAGTTCAGTTTGATGAATATCTTGTTCTTTTCTACTCGTTATCGATGCCAATCGCTGCCATTTTCAAATTCAAATGAAAAAACAACGAAATCAAACAATGTTAATGATTTAATTCACATTTCCGTCATGTATTCGATTTAAAAGAAGCACCATTTTTTTCTACAGCTGGACTCTTTTATTCAAAATACTGAGCAATTAAACTGAGCTCGATGGGTTCGATGAGTTTGATTCATAGAAAAATTTGGCCATCCCCATGGAGTTTTTCCAAAAGCAAAACAAAATTCAAAAAAAAAAGGAATTAAAAAACTCTCTTTTATTTTTGTTTTTTTTTATCATTCAAACAATAATAATCAAAAGAACAAATTTTGTGTAGAAAACAAAAAGAACAGAAAAGAAAAGAAAAGAAGAAAAAAAAAACGCTTCTGGTTGCGGTAGTCGAATAAAATAATATGTGCATGCGGTGCAATGCATAAATAAAGCGCGTTTATGAATGGAATGTAATTCAAGAAGGTGACGCGGCACAATACCAAATAATAATACCGTCGTCTTTGCTATGTGCTCGGTTTTGTTCTCCGATTTATTGTGTGTCCTTACTAATTTTCCATACCTTGTGGCCATTGATCGTGAGTTTTGCTGTTTGTTGTTCATCGTTTGCCGTTTGCACGTTTGATATTATTCATTCATTGGCTATGTGTTCGAAATTTATATTCCAACAAATAAAATAGGTTTTTGTGTTATTTCGTTGCACTCATCGGCCCTACCGATTTATTATTATTATTATTTTTTCATTTATTCGTATCGTTTGGATTTCGTGCTTTGGTGCCACGATCTTAGCCATGAACAAAAACTATACATATATTTTGTAGTTCGTGAATGCTGGTTTTGCTCATTGGCTTTCGATTTATGTCGCCCAGTTGGTGTGTAATACCATCAAATGTATTTTTATTTTCATGTTACTGCCGCAGATTGTTCATTTTCAAATTGAGTTTTTGACGAATTCGACCACCCGTTGTGAACTCCACCAATCACACACACACACCGCGGTGTACGGATGATATTGGTTCGTGCGTTTCTTAACATAACGTAGTGAAAAAATATTATTACGCTTTACGTATCCGAATCAAGCGCGCTACGCTATATTTTTTTTCTTTATTTCTTTTTTCTCTTTCATCCATCAATAAATTCCTCCAAGTCTACCATGCATTTTCGATTATTGGGATCGGTTCACACAGCAATAAAATGAAAAAACAACAAAAAAAGAAAGAAAAAAAAATCAGAAAACAAAAATTCGCTTCGATTGTGATAATCATGCACGCATCGATACCACTACCGAACACTTTTGGTACAAAGTCACAATGAACAACGAGAAACACCGTCTAAAACTTTTGATTCAATTGTCGTTTTATTTCTTTCTTTTTTTTTTTCATTTCATTTGCGATCGATTCCTGTGTTTGGCCGAACATTGATTAACCATTAACCATAAGATGTTAATGCAACCAATTCAACTGTTCAATAAAATAATAATCATTTGAAGATTTGTTTGAAAAACAAACGCTGCATCATGTAATCAGCTGCTGATGCACACACACACACCGATCAACATCCAGCCATGTTTCAAGTAGCATACATGCTGAAATGTATTCAAACACCCAACAGAAGTCACTGCATCTTAAGTTACGGTTTATCACACTTGAACGAACTGTGCACGTTTTACCAGATCTTTATATTTTCCTTCTTTTATTTTCTTCTTTTTTTAATTTTCGATGCTGTGAATCGATCGCTTCAAATGATTTGAATATTCCATTTACGATATAAAACATCGTTGTTTTTAGTCATTTTGCTTTTCACTCTCATTTCTTTCAATTTTTTTTTTTATTAAGGACATCATGCCGAGCTTAACACTCACAGGCCAAACACCGAAAATAAACCGATCATCATTTGAAGTCAGTGAAACAACTTCGGAAGAATCCACTTAAATTAACGCTTCGATATTTCAATGTCATCAAGAACTGACACAGAATCTTTTTTCTTTCATTCTCCTTCTCCTTCTTTTGGGTTTCTCTTTCTTTCGTATTTTTTTTTTATTTTTCGTGTTGTTATTGCACCCTAGCCGTTGGCCATTCACACCATATTTCTTAATATTTTTCGAACAAAAATACCAGTTTCTAGTGGCAAATATATGCGTTGTTAATTTCGGTGGCAAATTCATGAGCTGAGGATGTTTTGAGTTTGACAATCTGGATTAATATTGGGACTGCACATTTTGCAATTAGATTTTCAGTCTAGAAGTTTCGTTTTTTCAAATCATGTATTGATCTTGAAAATTAGCATTTAAATGCATTTGATTTGTATTGTGTAAACGAATCCACGTCAACACGTCTCAAGCAATGAGATCGAATGGATTCCTTTTATGCAAGACTATTGTGAAATTAATAACAAGAATGAAAAATATTCTACCGGAGCTGAGTTTTTTCTTTTTTTTTTTGCTTACAGGCTGCAACTACAAAAAATGTGGAAAATTTCCATGTAATATAACATATTATAGAAATTAATGGACCTTTGTGGGATGAAGCGGAAGAAGAAAACAAAAAAAAAAACAGTCATATCCCGAAGCACTTCCGATGTATTTTCAATGAATGCCAATTTTCCTATTTCTATTCATATTCGCTATAATATTCGACTGGTTGACTGGTTTTAATTAACAAATATTTACATTTTTCTTTTTCAGATTTCCGAAATAATGTTTTTCCTTTTAATGCGTATAAAGTTGAAATTTTCATGTCCAATCAACGGAGAATGTTCTTCTTGATTCATAATCAGTAATAAAATGCTATAATTGAAGAAATATTTTTTGGATGTAATTGTTCATTGGACACACAATACACATTCGTAACTGGTAAGCCAAAGAAAAAATAGAAAAAAGGGTATGAAATATATGAAAAACTGTTGAAAAACAATAGCTAAAATTGGTTTGAACGCGTTGTGTTAATCTGTTTTTATTGTTATTGTTATGCATTCATTAAATCATTGTGTGATGCTAAATCCTCTGTTGCATTTATTTGTATGTTTTTTTTTAAATCTTCTTCTTCCTTTGTCATGCTACCGATATTTCGCATAGTTTTCAAGTACTTCACCATTATTATGTGTGCTGCCACTCGCTTATTATTGAAATCATAAGCATCGCTACCCTAATATGGCTGGTAACAAATGTCTAATGTTCATTCACACACAATGTCCACGAATTTATCTGTAAGTTTACAATGGAGAGTTTCGTGGCCAATAACGGAACCGTGCCATTCGGTTACATACAATAAGCATATGAATTTTTATTATTTATTTATTTATTTATTGTATTTATTGTTGAAAGCTGGTGAAACCCTATCAGCGCAAATAAAATAATGCAAACCACTTATAAAACATATTCAATTATTTTTTATGTATGTATATCATCGGCAGTCATCAGTGGCAGTTCCAAATAATAGAAGGAACAAAAAAAAATGTATAATAATAAAATAATGAGAAATATGCGGCCCTTCATTGAATTTGTCATATTTATCTATTATATGTATAACGTGCATAATAGGCTTTAACAATTGATATTCTTTCATTTTATCCTTTTGGAAACTGTCAAAGTTTTTGGCAGTCAACTTGAAAGACGAAAAAAAAAATGCAGTGACAGAGACAGAGATAGAAAATAATATTGAGAAATAAAAATGAGAAAACGGAAGAAAACAAAAAAAATATTCAAAAAGAGACAAAAACTCAATGACATTGCTCGTTAATGTATTAAACTAAATGCCTTATTATCATCATACGAAATCTATTCTAATATTGGCAATACAAGTTTTGTGTCTGTGTGTCTCAAAAATTGATATAATCGACTGTTTCAATTTCGTTTGGTTAGCACACGTTCGGTTTCTTTTTATTGTGTTGTTGTGTTTGTCATTCGTTATATGTATTATGTAATTCATTTTGAATTATTTTATTGTTGTTTTTGTTTGGATGATGATATTATAGATTGTAGTAAGTGAATAAGACCGCAATTGTTGGAAAGAACGATTATGAAGAGAGAGTGAGAGAGAGAGAGAGACAGAGAGAGAGAGAGAGAGGAGGAGAAT
>GL501511.1:2542102-2552787 GCA_000149185.1 Mayetiola destructor
AAGACAAATATAATATAAATAAATAAATAATAAAAGAAATAATATTGTATAATAATAATGTATATTCCGCCCTCTTTTACTATGGCCCTGCAATACGGTATGACAATATTATTATTTTGTACAATTGGTGGTGTGGCATGATTGTTGATATTAATGATAAATTTGCCTGAAAATTCGATTCACCATTGTCAACCGATGATGTCGAATGTCGCCACGAATTAAATGAATATATTGTACATATACTTATTGTTATATTAGTATATACAACAAACCAGCACTAAGCACCCATTGTAGAGATATAACCACCTCTAACGGTATACGTAGTAAATGTATAGTATCTACGAAAAACATTTGCATAAATTTTGAATAAAACACCAGACATTGACAGAGTCATTCATTCTCAAAGAGACAGAAAGAGTGAGCGAGAAATTAAGAAATAAAATGAAAAATCTATTTTCAAAATGCAAGCAAAGAAATGTGTTTATCTTTATTCTCTCAATATAAATGTATATATTTATATCGGCAAACAAACAATATGTGTTTGTGTATCGCATATATACATACATACATAATAATGCATCGTTAATATTAATATTATTTCCAGCACGAGCACCCGTTTGCCAATGAATGGATTGGTTCCCTGGCCAACAATGCCATCATTATTTGTGATTCAAAAAAAAAAAAAAAATAAATAAAAAAAATCTGTTTCAATGACCGAAAATCCCGATTATACATCGCGAATCCTCACATTCACTTCAGTTGAACTGTAATCATATGAGATAAATACATTTTTGCTATTTGACATTCAACACAATTCATCCCTTTTTTTCGTTTGCTTTTGCTTTTGCTTTTCCTTTTCAAACTCGTATCGCAACATTCGGATATCATACATGTGATTTTTTTCTCGTTGAGCTTATCGTTATTTTATTATAATAATAATGTCTCCTTCACTTCATTCGAATGCATTTGAAAGAATTTGGAATTTTAATTGGCTCGTCGACGACTGAAAAATAAAATAATTGCAAAGTTGTTTTTTTTTCGGGAAAAAAATCCGTCATAATATTTATAACGGTCAAATTTCCACAATAACTTAAGCAACCATCAAATTCTTTAAACATTTCATGAATGCACAATGAAATGTGACAATTTTTTAGCAAAATAAATGCAAATTTGTAGTCCATATTTATGGAGAAAAAACCATGAGAATCAAATTTCAACAAATAAAATGTTTTACTTTTCTTTTAAGCAATTAATTAATTATCATCGATTAATTTTCAGATATGATATTCAATCCATATGTTCAAAAAAATAAAGACAGTTAACTGATGTGTGTAATGTGTAAGAGAGCGAAAACAGGTTTTTTTTTTCATATTTCCATATGAAAATATTGAAATTATTTTCAAACATTCAACCAGCCGTGTCATTATTCGGCGGAAATTTCAATTTTGGTGTTTTGTTGCTTGACATGGTTGTCGTATTGAATACGGAATACAGTGAATATATAGATGATAACAGGAGGCTGAGTTTGTACTTTGATGTAATGTTAAATTATCCAAATATTTAGTTTCAAAATGTTCCGAATTTAATTGCATAAATGTGAATATTGAACGCCCAAAATGGGACCAATAGATATAAAATGGATAATGGATATCTACTAAAACACAGGATGCTTACATACAATATCACAATTCGCAGCAAAACATGAACCAAGATTACGGAAATCCCTTTATCCGCAGACATTGTTTTGTATTTTGTGTGTGTGTGTGTGTGTGTGCGTATTGCGTATATAAATTGTAAAATGTGCTATGGAATGAAGCGTTTATGTCAAGAATCAGGATATTAAATGTAACGATTACAGCATACCATAACATACCGAATAACATCAAAATCAAATACACACAACAGCATCAACAATAACCGCACACTCATTCGATGTGTACAATGTACAATCATTTTCAAGGATGGCTTAGGCCAAAATCTGCCAAAATCATTTTAACAACATTTATAACAAATTAAATTATACAAAACACAATAGAATCATCGTGTACACAATGGAAAACTGTTGTTTACTGAGAGACATGTATTCGACAACAGTATAGTAATCGGTCGAATCACTCGAATATTTATTTATTTTTCAGTATGGCCATTGATTGATGATGCGCCGCCGAATATATATATATAAACGAATGATCTGGAGGGCCGTTTGGTTGATAAGCCATTGTTTAAATTGTAACAATGGTCCGAACAATCTATTACATATTTTTTTTTTATTTTTTATTTTGCGCTCTTTTGTGTGATTTTTTTTTTGTGAGTGTGTGTATATTTCCGATTGAAAGTAGTATGATGATTTTGAATCAATTTTGCTGACAGGGAGAGAGTAAAGAGAAAAGTTAAATTCAATGTTAATATTGAATGATGAAAATCAGACACAGAATGCAGAATAATAGATAAGTTTCCATTGTCATCGTTGGCATTGAGTATTTTGGTAAATAAAATTTCAAAATGAAAAAAAAACCGTTTTTATCGATGATTTAAATTTGCCCCATTTGCCCAAGACATTCGTAAATGGAATGATTTGATTTTCGATATATGTACATACAATCCCATTCAGTGGATTCGAATGTATGGCATTAATGCAATGCCATTTTTTCCTTTTTCAATTCGAATTTGATTATTATTTAGATTAAGAACGCGTGATGCTAGCTGCTTCTTGGCTGATTCGAGGATTTTTTCATAACAAACATTTGTTGATTGTAGCGCGTAGCGCATCATTGAAATCGTATCGTTTCTGATTAATAAATTTATTTGATCACATCAGGTGAATTTATTTGTGGTTTTTGAAATGCTGAAGAGACAATTGCCATTATTTGGATTCTTTTTCGCCTTTCCAGGCAAAAATCATGCTGCTCCCATCTTCGACACAGTATACCGTGTGTACAGTGAATCAAGATTGAAATGTTCAGGCAAGCGAAAAACCAAAAAAACCGAAAAGGGCAAACAATTATGAAAACGCTACTGGATATCTCATCTGTCATTTGCTGTACAAGTGAAATGAGCGAATGAGCAAAAATGCATAATCTTGTTTCTTTTTGACAGTCGCTTTCATATTGATCGTTCATTTTACCATCAAACCGAACCGAATGTTAAACCAACAAGATTTTATCCAGCATCCTTGAAGCGCATTCAGTTCATTCGGAAGGCTTTTCTCAATTTCAATCTATGGAAAATAAAATGATTAAATTATTCGAATCGGAAAAAGGAACGAAAAAAAAAGAAACAAATCTGTTTGATTTTTTTCTTTCTTTCTTAGATATATGTGTGTGTATTTATGAAACGGTAGCTGCTGACCTGGAAGGAGAAAAATGAAAAAAAATGGACAGAAAAATTAACAAAAGTAATTGATCAAATTGAAACAAATACAAAAACCAACAACATTGAACAAAATAAACGTAATACAGTTTATGTATATTTACTTAGTTGGCACCCAGAGTCAAAGAGAGTCAATTTGAATCAAATGACGACAATAATATTGAAAAAATAAATAATAATGGACAATGTACACATGTAACACACCATGTAACACATCAATGTGTATGATGTGTTGCGTTAAATTTCATATTTTTTGAACTGGTTAAAAGAGAAAAATGTTGAAAAACAAATTTCAACTAACTGAAAAGAAATATACACTACTAATTCAAAGTGATGGCTACAAATTTGCTACACATATGGATATACATTATTATATAGTCAATAAGTCAGCATCAATGTATAATGTACAATGAATATGATGTGGTCATAATATGCATCTTTAAACAATCACACACACAAAAAAAAAAGCGGAAAAAAAAATCGTACACATTGAACAAGAACAAAAAAACAAATTGTGCTTCGGTTTTTCGGTTTGCTTGTGGTTTCATTTTTGAATCTTGAATCGAAAACTTTTCTCATGATCCTTGGGCTACAGAATAGTTATTAGAGAAAAGAGCACAAATAACATCGCTTTTCTGAGCTGAATAAAAAAGACACAAAATTGTGTGGAATTTTTCTTGGTTGTTTACATTTATCATTTGAGCATAAATAGTTGTATTGTTTGGTATTGTTGTTGGTTTTCTAGATTGGCCAATAGACAAATAAAGTAAGTTGAGAACATTGTAAAATGTTTATGCGCGCGACACGGTTATGCACACATTTTGGTCATGAACATGTGAACATGTGAACCAGTTTTAAAGATGCAGATAAAATTGAAAATTAAGTTTGTTGTGCATTTAAGATGAGTGTTAGAGTTAAAATTCACGGGGGACATCATTCCATACCGGCCATCTATATAACTATTGTATAAATTGTTCCATTTTCAATGATACATTCAAAAAATATCCAATTGAAATGATCCATAGAATAAGAAAAATTGAGAAACGGTTCGATACACAAAATTAATTATTAAGTATTATAACAAAAATGAACACAGATGAATATATCTATTGTCAATACAATTTTAAAATAATACTAAACAATGTTGTTGTTTTTTTGACTGACTGACTGACTGAGCAACCAGACGATTCAAAAACAAACGTGAATTATTTAATTCAATATGTTAATAGATTGTGCAGGGCTCTATGAATCAGTTTACTTGTTCAATAGCATATAAGCTTAAGCGATCATATTATAATATTCATCTTTTTCCATCCGATCGCGGTCCACACAACAGTGCTAATTAGCTACAATTTACTATTGACTTTTGAATATTTTTCCGTTTTTTTTTTTTTTTGTTTTTCTTTGCTTTTCAAATCGAAGAATGTTGGCGCGTGTTCGAAAACTATATATTCAGAAATGAAAGAGTTTTTCTTCTTCTGTCTTTTGTTCTATTTCAAATAACTTTTGTCTACAGCTAATTTAGAGAGCGTCCAACATTTGGAATATAGACTGGCATTTTAAATGGGTCCAGTTTATTTCGATTTCAAATGCATTTTGAAATTTAAAATCAAATTAAACATCTACAGACGTATCCATTATATCCAGTATTTAATTCACATGGTTTGAATTTTGATTCAATTAATTCTTAAGATTTTTTTTTTCTCTTCATCCATTTATTTGAGGTTCATTTTCATTCGCCTCGATACCGTTGTTCATTGTTGTTGAATGCATTCGAAATTCGAAATGGCTTCCGAATTATTTTAAAGTGGATTTTTTTTTTCTTTTGCTCTTATTTTGAAATTCATTTTTCACTTTAAAAGGTTCTCCGACCGAAAGCAGCTATCGATAGTGTGTGTGTGTGTGTGTCACTCAATTTAGTACAAAAATCAAATGGTTGAAATAAATAATGAGTTTAATTAATATATACACATTATTGGAATTGTAGAAATGCAGCTCAGTTTTTTTCTCCTTTCCTTTCCTTTCCTTTCTTTTCCATTTCAACTTTGCATCGCAATCGTTGCTTAAACGTGACATTCAATTAATTGTTGTTCGGGTCTTTCTACTTTCTGCGAACTACGAGGAGAGCAAAACAAAACAATAACAACGAAAAAAAAAATGCACAAATTAAAACGTAATATTATGTTTTCACTGTGATTGAAAACGTATAAATGTGTTTGCGGCCTATTTATTACCACATCTTCAATGGTAATTTATAACGAATGAACACTAAAAGCCAAATAACAAGTAGCCCTTCAAATTGTTTGTATGTGTGTGTGTTTCGTTGCACCGTAACGACAAAAACTGATTTCATCCGCAATGAATATGTAGTTCGAAAATGGGAAAAACAAGATGAATCGACAAGCACAAACCAAATCTTTAAGCAATTACTAATTATAATTAACCCCAAACGAATCACCGAGGGTGATCTCAAAACCAATTGATTCAGCACATATTTTTTTCTTCTTTTGAATTTTAACAGCAAATTTTTACATTATTATACGAATAACGAATAACGAATAACCTCAAAACGTGCGTCAATATCATATGCATGCATGGTGTATACAAAGTACAAAGTGGTGAAGAGAGCAATTTCTATCATTGAAACCGTACTTTTCATATGCACACCCAATTGACTGTAGGGTACGTAAATAGTTAAAAAAAAAAAAAAAAAGAAAAAAATATGCTGCAACAAATCTGAAAATTAGAACGTGTTTGAACGCTTTCGCTAGCCTCATGTACATATTCGGCTCATTTAAAATAATAATAATAATCAAACAAACTAAGTGTTATAACGTAGTATGTCAATGAGAATTCGCTATTGTCGCACACTCTTCCATATGAACCATATGAATTGAGTTGAAAATTAAAAAAAAAAACTGTGAACAGAATCCATATATGCATGTGTGCATTGTGCATTAAACATTAAATAACAAAACTTCGAATTATTTTATTATCGCCAACATTATTTTATACATATACCTTCAGCTTTTTCACCATTGGCATGACATTGTGACCGGCAACAACAAGTATTGTAATTGCCACAATGAAAATTCGGCAATTTGTATTTATTTTTGGATTTTCTCGATTCGATTACAAATTGTCCAAGCTTCAGAGAAGAAGAATGAATCAAATTCTTGGCCGTTGGCCATTGGCACAACAATTCCGTCCACTTATTTGTTTTCAATTTCAATATTCTTTAATAATCGCTATTTAGTGTTTAATTTCTTTTCAATTTAATATTCATTGAAGTGCTTGTCTTTTTAAATTCCATTGAATGCAAATGAATTTTAATGTTCGTCTGATTCACTTTTCATTGCTTGAATCGATTTTGTTTTGTCAAAAACGAGTAGTATGAATTTTATGGCGTTAAGCCAAAATAAAGTTGTATCCATGGAATATCAATTCGATACCATACTTTTGGTTACGGTTGCTGATTGTTTTGTTGAATTCCAGGCCCATGAATAAAGGGATTCAACAATAAAACTCAAAAACGAAGAGTCTATATGAAGAGTGCGAATAGCGAACGAATCATAGAGATGCCAAATGAATGCACACAAACACTATGACTGAAGGGAGACAGAGAGAGACAGACAAAACTAATAAAATGTAAGAAACCAAACGAGAATTGAGAACCGAGAACCCAGAACATAGTGTGTAATTCATATTCAAAAAAGAGGGTAACAATTCAGTTTTCACGCTCATGTTATGTATGTTACGACAATTTTATGTAACCTAAAAAAAAAAAAGGGAACCATTTCGCTATACTTTGATTTTATTTATTATTAAATTTTTTTCTCCCGTTCATTAATCAGAGTTCGGTGCGATAGCTAGAAATTCAGTATTCCTGTAATTGCGACAAGAAGCGAAAAATTTTGAGCAAAATTATGTAAAAAGATAAGTTGACCACATGGACCAATGACCATTGCATTCAGAAAATTTTCCGATTCATGTTCGATGCCAAGATAATGTCCATAACGGAGTTGCCTGTTGTGATGATTTTAATTTCTTTACAAAATGATTTTTGTTTCACTTGTTAATATGCCCTGATAATTAAGTTTGCTGAAATCGGATACTCAATTTAGAATAGTAAACATTGTTCAGTTTATTTGTTTCAACTATGGAAAAGTGTTTTTTTTTCAGTGATCTGAGAATTTTAACACGGTTACACGGTTCATTGGCTAATTGATATATCCATTTACAGTAGCATTAATGCTACACGCACGATTGCGTCAATTTGCCCGGGCCCCGGCATCAAAACATTTACACATTTCTCCAGTGATTCATGATAATGATTGAAAAATAAATTCTGTAATTTAGAAAATTTTTTATCGATTAAAACCAATGTGCAAAGATTTCAAGCATTCATTTTATAAAAATAAAAAAAAAGAAACAAAAAAAAAAGAGTTAAAATAATGCTTTTGTTACCGGTCACACACACACACAAGAAGGTCGTCACTTTGTTTACATTTCCCGAGAAATTACTATGTTTCGCATGATTTGATCCCGAGTCTGCACTTATTAGTCGAACAAATGGCTGATTGCTTTGGTGTTTTTTATTCATTGCATTCAATATGAATAATAGTTGTTTTCCGTTTTTGTTGTAATTTAATTCATGATTTTCAAACTATTTTTTTTCTTTCTTTTTTGTTGTTGTTGTTTTCACATTGATTAGATCGAACCGGAAATTTCATTGACAACGAAAGCCAAATAGAATAATGAAAAAAAAAAAAAAACAAAATAAATAAAAAAAATATTTGAAATTCATTCAAACATTGCAACAAATCGATTGCTTCCTCGTAATGGGTTTATCTTCTTTTATAATCATTTGCACATGACCAACGATCCATAACACACACAGTGAAATGGCATATTTTTGCGCAAATTTTTGGCTAAAACGAGTTTTAAGGCAATGCTTAAAAGATAGAACCGAATCGCCGGCTTTTATTAGGATGATGACAAAATCAAATGATCGATTATATATCATTTAGGTTAGTGAATATTTTCCCATAACGCAAACGGCCAACTGTGTGTTCCATTGTTGTTGTTAAATGGTGAATGAGTTCAATTGTTGTTGTTGTTAAACTATTCCAAAGTTCAAGTGCAATCGAATCAATTTTATTTCAGATGCTTTTGAATCGGGCCACCCACACTCGCACACACTCGCAAACACACACACAGCATCGATAGTCTTTTAGATCAGTTTTCAGATGGCAATTAGAAAGAAATATTCAAAACATTTTCAACTATTCTCAATCCTCAAACTATTTTGTAAATAAGCTTATCGTAAATACTTGAGCTTCCACAAATAAATACTAACTGAAAAGAATGAAAAAGGTGAGAAACCGCAAAATGCGCTCGAGTGGCACGTGGTGAATGCAGATTCCTGAATATATATACATATTAGGGCGGGTCAATTTTTTTGGCGATGATGTCGACCCCCTAGCGGTGTTCTTTGGGTAATTTTAAGCATTTTTTCCCATGAAACCATAGCTCTATCTTTGAAATCGAGTCACCCCAAATTTGAAAATAGGTTTTTTTTTTAGATTTTGCTCAGGAACTGCATTAAAAAAAGACAAAAAAATTTGTCTCTCTGCGTATATGAGGGTTTTCAAGGCCGAGGAATCCATTTCTGTGATTTATTTTTATTTATTAGTGCCGCTAGAGGGCGCTTTCCCACTATTTTTCCATATTATCAATTTTTTAAGGGAAAAATGCTTTCTGCTCGCAAACAGAGCCTGCTTCTGACTCATGTTGCTGCTAAAGCTTATTGTTGAAACTATAAATAAAAACAGCATTCATGGAAAATTAAGTGCTTTGCTTGACAAATATCTAACCGTAATAAAACATAAAAATAGATCAGAATACACAGCGTTCCTACAAACTATGAATCAATTATTTTATATTGGAAAATGTAAATGCAATTTGAAAGCAGCTCTATGCTCATGTGGATTGATTCCTGAACATTTGAAAGAATTCATGCGGGATCAGCATAATGATAGAAAATCAACGATACCGGAATACGTGAGAGAGAATGAAGGGTCTGTTTTAACCTCTACAATAATACCAACAATCGAACAGAGCTGGGATGAAACATTCGTACCAGAAGAAGATATGGATGTTGATGATGAGCATAGTTCACATTCCGTTGGTGCACGAGATTTGCCTTCAACAAGTCGAGGACCATATGCTCCCAGATACGATGCTTTGAAATTTGCTATGATGTGTGACAGATTGGGTGTGTCTGATAGAACGGCATCTGCATTGGCAACATGTCTTATGGAAGATTTACACATAAAAGATGATCGTGGTATGCCTCTTATCATGGATAAATCTAAAGTTCGTAGAGAAAAAGCCAAATGTAGACAAGAAGTGCTTCGGAAACGGTATGATGATTGCACTTTGATAGCATTTTCATTCGATGGCAGAAAGAATGATTCTTTCACAAGGGAAAAAATTGATGAGAAGTTTCATTCAAAGATGGTAAAAGAACCTCATCTAGTTGTTTTGAAAGAACCACATTCTGAATTGATAGGCTATGTAAAATTGGATAATGAAGTGTCTGAACACAAAGTCATCAAATTAAACGAATTTTTCATCAATAAAACAATATCTCTCGATGCATTAATTGGCATATGCTGTGATGGTGAGCCAGCGAATACTGGCATAAGAAATGGAATTTTGCGACGATTCGAAATTCAATTAAAAAGACCACTTCATTGGTTTGTGTGCCTTCTCCATTTTAATGAGCTACCTTTTCGACATTTGTTTGCCACTTTGGAAAAATCATCCACCACTGGACCACGAACAGCAACCGGAACGTTAGGCAAACAAATTGAAACTTGTCAAGATCTTCCGGTATGTAATTGTTATTATTAAATTATTCATTACCATTTTTAGTTCTATTTCTTAGCTATTTTGTATCAATAATTAATGGTCAAATTGTACTTAATCTTTTATATTTGCAGGTGGTAGCCGATTTTGAGCCAATCGAACTGGGAAATATGCCCCCTGCATTAAACCCACGTGAACTCTCTACTGACTCGAAGTACTTGTACGAAATGGCCAATGCAATTTCCAATGGTGCGGTTTCGGCGGATTTGGCTCACATCAAACCAGGGCCAATGGCACATTCTCGCTGGCTTACCAAGGCCAATAGATTATTACGGTTGTATGTAACAACTAATAACCCATCTAATAATTTAAAAATTCTGGCAAAATATATTATAAAAGTATATACGCCAATGTACTTTAATATCAAATATTACGGCTCTGTT
>GL501511.1:2566127-2624298 GCA_000149185.1 Mayetiola destructor
TTTTTTTGCTTTCACCTCTTTTCCTGAACGCTTCGATAAATTGATTGATTGATTTCATTCAAAAATTCTTAATTGAAATGACAAACTTCAATTGTATGAATATTGTATCAATTATATTTATTTCTTTGAAAAACAGAATTGTATTATTCGCTATATCGTTGCTCATTGCAAATATTATTATATGAAACCGTTTTGGAATCCATTTTCTTAGTACATTCGGCAAATGTTTGACATCAATTGATTGCAAATCGGAAAATGGGAAAATTGAAATATGCACAATGTGCCACAATTCAATAACTGTAACGAATTTTAATATCCGGTTTTTGAATATCCAAATAATGGAATAATATGTATGTTAAACACAACATGATTGTTTGTGAAATAAAAAAAAAACAACATATAAATATTAAGTATGCGTAAGTAAATTGAAATCTATCTTAAGAACTATCTAAACGCCATATCAATGGCGAATCCGAAGACAAACGGTTGCAAATGTGAACAACAAGAATTATTCATTCGAGATTTGGAAGTTTATAAAATATATTATCGATTCCGGAATATGTTCGAACAATGGTTGGCGAATTCAAGAAAATTTGAATTTGAATAGAAATGGCAAGGAGAAAAACGATTGATTGGAAATAACCGATTCACAATTTTGGAATGAACAATGAACTAACCAATATTTGATATAGTTATTTATAAAATGAGCCCTGATCGGAGCATCGCCAATCAATTACCAAATCCATTCCGATGAAGAAAGGAAATAGAACAACATTTCCAGTTATGCATATATATATATGTGAGTCACTTGACGTGGCTTGAAATTGACACACAGTTTCATTTCGATTTGTGTGTGTGTGTGATTGAATTGAATTTATAGCCGGGTTTTTGTACAATTTTATGTTCGCTTTCAAATTGCACGTTTGTTTTCAATTCATATCAAAATTGATGTGTGTTGTGTTTGTCACATCGTTATTTTATGCAAATATTAAGCCCGAACACAATGCCAAAAAGAAACATAAAACCGAAATCATTTCGGTTTTCACGGAAATAATAATAATAATAATAATAATAATCAATATCAATGGAAACGAAGACAAATCGATTCTATCGTTCTACAATGTGTATATGGGAAAAATGTTTTGTTGCTTCAATGCAAGATAAAATTGTGATTCAAATTTTTAAAACGGCAATCGATTCAGCAAAAATAATACGAATAATAATTTATATATTATGCGAATTGTATGCTCGATGACGCAATAATGTTGTGGATTTGGTGCCATAATGTTTCGCATCGGATATCCACATTGATCCAAAAGGTTAACGGCAAAATTGTGCATTGAACACAATATTGTGTGTAATTATGAGATTTGATACGGAAATAAATTTCACATTATTCAATCGACTCAAAAGAAAAAATTTGCTCCGAATCAGGTAGAGATGACCAAAACATGCATTATTATTGACCCAAAAATTTTGGAATGTTTTTTTTTCCGAGTTTTTTTTCCTTCTAATTTTTTTTTATTTTTTTTTTTATTTTTGATATTCCCAACGGAAATGACGATGTGTGATGTGAGTAAATAAATCGATCTGATTCCGATAATTTCTGTAATTGAACAGGAATAATCTGAATCGATGTTGAATAAAAATTCAACAACAACACCAACAACAATAACGACAGAAAAAAATAAAAGGAAAAAAAAAACTCAAATGAAAAAGATGAAGAAGAAGAAGAAGAAGGAAACAATCACATTACGTCGGTACACAAACAAAGTGGATGAAAAGAGTGCAGATTGAAGAATAAATAAAATTTGAATAGAAGTAAATAATTCTGAACAATTTCAAATCAAAACGATTTACTATACAAAGAAAAGTACTCTTTCTGCTTAAAGTTTATTCTTCTTTTCTTCTTTTTCTATTTTTTTTATTTTTGTTAAGAAGGATGTGTTCGTATTATGTTTTATAGCAGCAAAGGCTGGTTCTGGACTAATAAGTATTTCGGTGCAACCATTTCGAGTTAGAGCAATGAATGAATGAAATGAATGAAATGAATGAAATGAATGAAATGAATGAAATGAATGAATGAAACATTATTATTTTTCAGAATTGAAGAAGAATAAAAAAGGTAAACTGAAGTGTGCTTCAGCGGTCAATTCAAATGCTTTTGATATTTTTTCGTCTTCTTCTTCTTCTTCTTCTTTTTCTTCTCGTTTTCCTTCTTCTACTCGACGCCTTTATATTTTACTATATAGTAAACGTTGATTTGCTTTTATTGTTTTGTTTCATTCACATTGGTATTGTTATCTGTTTCCCGGCTTTGGCTGTTAGCAATACGGTTACTATGCTACTGAAGTGGTAAAACACTAAACACTCTTGAACAGCATCTGTCACGTTGAAAATTTGTATCAGTTTTTTTTTGGTTTAACTTAATTATTTGTTGAAAGTAAATGATCGGTTCAATGGTGAGATGGATGGAAGAGATAAATGGAATTTGATGGGAAATGTTTGTGTTTGTACCAGAAATTAAACGAACATTTGCACCGCTATGGCAATAGAGAGAGACAGAGAGAGATACCTTATTGTACCAACACCTAATTCCGATTATTAAATCAATTCGATGAAATTATTTCAGTTTGATAATATTCGAACAGATCTTCAGAATTTTCCGGACCTCGAAAATTGCGTTTAACTGAATTTTCGGCTCAGATCCAACCAAGGAGATTAAGAATAATCAATCGAAAGTGTGGGCTGACTATATATAATTGCCCAATTAAAAGCGAATTTGGGCGGGAATTATTTGAAAATAGGCGATTGCAGTCATCACCTTTGTAGACTATTCCCCACGACCAAACAAAGCCACTAATTAAAATGACAATTTTTTTTTTTCGAATGACAAACTTAAAAACTATTGAATACAAATTTATTTAATTAACGCTGTTTGGTTTAAAGTGCATCATGATGTAAATAAAATGTTTGCAATTTAAAATGCTACCGTAACCAACAGTATTCCAGTTAAATACTGAATTGTAGATCTTTTCAGTGACAGAGAAGAACAAAAAAAAACAACAACAATTTTTCTATATATTTAGTTTGTATATTTGTCTTTTATTTTTGTGTGCACTTAACCGGCTTGAGTGTTTGTCAAAAAGGACTTTTGTTGCAATGAATAATGTGTTGAACAAAAGTTCTTAAAGAATATAATGCGTGTATTTCCAGTTGAACCAAAAACACCTACATTTTTGAATTTTCTTCTTTTATTTATGTCATTTATTTATCTTTTTTTTCTTTTTTTTTTGAATTATTATATACCATTAACCATGCTTTCATTCATATCTTTTTGTGTAAATGAATGGGAAAGAAAGAAAAAAGGACACATCTTCCTGATAAAATAGCTGCTACAAGTGATACATCAGCATCTGCTCAATGCATTTTTTTTTTTAGATTTTCAAATGATTTAGTCAAACTAAAAAGAAAAAACGATTTTCTTCGTTTTTCCATCAAAATCATTTACCGATTGTTATTCTTGGGAAAGAAAACGAAATTAAATCCGGTAATCAAATGCGCAAAAAAGGATGACCAAATTGGGAAATAATACTGAATTGTTGAAAAAGCAAGTGTTGCGAGATTATCATTAAATTCATGTAATTATTTTCACATGACATAAACATTTCTATGTAGAGTGATCCTCCAATGGCTATGCATCTTTGAATATTGCATTAAATGCAAATTGTATTCAGGAATATGGCAGCCACGATTACGCTGGATTCAATGTTTATTTGAATGAATCTTCAAAAAACATAAAAATTTCGTTCGAATTTTAATGACAAATTTTCGCAACTAAATGAAAAGAAAAAAGTGTTTTTTTCATTATTCATACAAATGTTTCCAAACGTTGTTAAAATGTTCAACTATTCAATTTGAATAGACATAACAGAATTAAACATTCGAAATTGTAGCTTCAACCGTGCTAAATGAATGGTTTTAATCATTTGAAAGGCGTGAAATCACTCTTAATCGAAAACTTAAATGAAATTTGGTATAGAAAAATCGATGGAAAGAAAGGTGTTTAATTAATGTTCGTTGAACACAAAAATACAATTCAGGCTTCAAAAATGTTGAAAAAATGTGCTCAGATTTATCGGCTTCATTCCTAAATTCGAAGCCTGTTCCGCATGTCTCGATGATAATGTGATGTTTTTCGTAGTTGTTGTTGTTGTTGTTAACAAAATTGAAAACGGCGTGAAAAAATACACATACATGCGTTCATCGTACGTTAACTAATGCAAACAAACTTATTTTGAAAAGATCGAATATAATATCGAACACACAATGTGAGATGAAAAAGATTCAGTAACAATAAAACTGACGCAACATCATTAAATAATGAACGATGATGAAAACGAAAAAAAAAAACACAAAACAAAACAAAACGAAATGTAAGAATGTAAAAATTCTAAAGAGAAACAGCAGCCTGTGTGCTGTATAAAAAAAAATGCAGTAGTTTTAACGTATGTATTTTGGCCTTTCGATGGTTAATAAATTGGGAAAATTATATGGACTAAACGGCAGCCAAACCCATCAATAATTATCTCATTTTATGCGATAGTTTAGTATTCCGTTGATATTTCTATATACAATTAGAATCGAATCCGTTTAAATTCTAGGGTTTTTCTTGAAAAAAAAAAAAAAAAATAAGGATAGTCGACTGGAAACGATGAATTCTCATTACAAACGTTCAAATGATTGTCAAAATTATAAGAAAAAAAAACGAAAAGAAAAGAAAAGAATGATATTCAATTTGATCATTTCATTTTCCTGGATATCATTCCATGGATTCGATGGAATGCGGCCGGTTTTGCTCGTCTCGAACGAGCAATGTTTGGTGAATTTCAAAAGAAATAAAAGAATGCAAAATCAAACAGAAAAACCTGAAACGCGCAATATATTATGCGACTGAAGAAAACACAATTTAAATATGTTCACAGCTGGATGCCATTTCAAAAATGATACATTTGTAATTGCATTAAACCCCGTTTTGATTACCCCGATTACGACCGTTTCTATTCAACAATGCAAAACAAATAAACCCAAGTGTAATGCTCAATTTAGTTAAATCTGAATGAATCCAACATTGAAATATGTAGAAGTGTGCTGAATGCTATTTTAGTTTTTTTTTGTTCTCTTTTGAAATACATTTGTAGTCAAGATTACCAAACAGGATAAATACAAAATCAATCGAAAGAAATGCAACTATCGAAAAGACTAAAAACAATTGAAACAAAAATTTTTTTTTGTCCAAATTTCGAATGAAATGCTTTGTTCTGACATTGATTCGAAATATCTGATCGAGATAGTGTCCAGTTCATTTGATTCTTTTCATAATAAAAAAAAAAATTAAATAAATTCCTTGTTTCGTTCTCATAACACAAGGCGGCGGCGGCGGTGGTGGTGGTGATATTAAGTTTTTGTGTTTTGTATTTTGTGCTTTGATGGAATTGCCTGCGTCATTCCAAATCGAAATGAAGATAAAATGAAATCAAACAATTCGTTCTTTCTTTGGTTTGAATCTTTTTTCTTTTTTCCTATTCATTTTCATCGTACACAAAGGATGAATCGTATATCGAATTAATGCTTATCATGCCACTTTGACAACATTACCCTCTCGATAAATTGACTGACTGCCAGTTATGAACGCAATTGATCAATATCCGACACTATTAATACATACATACTACATATGTTATGCATTAAAATTACCCAAAGACTTGTTATTTTGATAAATGTAACGTGTGTGTGTGTGATTCAAATCAAATCAATTTCAATAAATAGATAGATACAGTATCATCTCTGTGTAACAGCAACCATATTGATTTGCCGGCCACAATTGGTTTACAAAACGACGAAAAAAAAATCTTCTTTTACATTAATATTTTATTTTGTTTCGATCGCATTTTGTCGAGTGAATTTTTACAGAGATTTAACTGTAGCAAATCTTTGAAGAGGGATAGATTGTGTCTGTTATGCATCAAATCCACAACTAAACGAACCGGCATTCGGCATTCAAATAGATATTGTAGAAACGAATTTCGATAATTTCTCATTTTTATATTTTTATTTACTGAATGTTTGCTCAAAAATTGCGCTGATAAAAGGAATAAGTCTAATTTTATCTGGTTTTCATTGTGTTGTTGATGTTCTAAAGTTTCGATTAATTCAAAAAAAAAATGTGCAAAACTGAAATTCCCATAATTTTACCAATGGGCAACATTGCCTAAACAAATCAACTGAAGAAACCAAAAAAAAAAAGAAAAGGAAAACCAATTCTTCTGGTTCGCGTTGTTGATTTTTATTATTATCAATTTTTTTCTTTATCTTTCCTCTGTGTTGTAGGACCTTGCCGTTTTTTTTTTCTTCTTCTGTATTGTAGCAGGTAAAAAAGAAAAGAATAAGAATAAAGATGAACATCATTCGCATAATGTATTCGGTTCGTTTGTATTTTTCGTTTTCATCTCTCTTTTTTATAAAAATATAAGTATATATATTTTTCGCATAACAAAGCGGCTCAGCATTCACTAATTCAAATGGATTTTCTATCACCCACTCGGGGTCATTTTTTTTCTTCTCTCTCAATCGCTTTTTAGTCTTTTAGTCAACAAATGGACACATGCACATGCATTATTTAACACAATTTAAGGAAGAAAAAGGAAAAGAAAAAAAAGAATCAAATACAAAAAGGAAAATGATTCGGTGTTTTTGACACATTGGCAACGTTAACAACAACAGAAAAATTGATGTTTTCTTTGAATGTTCGACAAAAGACTCTGCGAATGAGAAAAGAAAAAAAAAGAAAAAGAAAAAAGGAAAAAAGAAGAAATGGATGAAATGAATCGACTAAAAAAAGATTTATTATCTCTGATTGGATGAATAATAAAAGAATGAAAAACAGAGAATAGAATGAACATTGAACACATTGGAACACAAGAAGAAGAAAAAAGAAAAATATGTTTCGAATATTGAAAATAAACAATGAAAAAACGAAAAATGAAAAACGAAAAAGATAGAAGCACTTTTCCAATCGAAAACCAGTAACACGTCATTCTTTTATTTACAGTTTAAATAAAATGAATGAAACAGGAGGTCTCCCGTATGTCTGGAATAGCGTAGACAGTTTGGTGCCAAGCATCAACATTCAACATATAACATTCAGACATTTTCACACACACACACACAGACACACTCTTTAGGAATTACACTTGTTTTGTGCGATACAATGTGATCAAAGAATTCAATTCCTCTGTACATGTGCAGGTGACAAAGACCGATCACTAATCACACATATTTTATGGTCTTTTTCTTTTATTACTATCGTTCATTTCTAATTTCTAATTCATATGCATGATAAAAATTGGATAAGAAATTTCACGATTAACATTTGAGATCGTAATTTAATTTCATTATTTCCGATCAGTCATCCTTTTTCTTCTTTTTTTTTTATTTTTCCTTTTCTGGTTAAATCGTTTTTTTTTTTTTTTTTTTTGAAGTAGCTGATGTCATTTTGCATCAATTTTTCCCCGATTAAAACCCAACAAATGACCAAGACCCATTTTTTTCTTCTTCTTTTTTTTTCAATTAACCAATTCTATCGAAATTCGAAATTGGACTGTCAATAATAGACTGTGTTTTCAAAGTTAATTTGAAATGGTCATTACATCGGCATAATGATGCAAATCTATTGAAATGTTAGGCACTGTTATTTGGCTATTGTTCGCAAAAAAAAAAAACGTATTAATTCATCGAACAGAGTAGATTCTTCATCGATTTAATTCCAAACAATATACACACATTATTATTCAACATCCATCATTGATTGTCTCTTGTATGACTGTGTATATTTTATAGCTATACCATATGCATTCTAGTATTACGTTTTCACGCATCAACAATAATAAATAATACATAGTATCCAATTGCAAATAGCCAACAAACAACCAAATAACCGAATACCAATGCAAAATACGGACTATATATTCGTATTACATCAGGGTGATCGAATCGTTTTGAACGATACAAAACTAAAAGAAAAAAGAAATGAAAAGAAAAAGTTATAAAACGGTTTGTACGTATGTGGCACGGACATTCAGTATTCAATGGCATTCTCATTTACAATATATGAACTCTGAACACATTGTCCCGGCAATTCAATAAGACTATTGTTGAACAATACTATAAATACGAGATTAAATTGAAATGGTTCTACTTACTACTTACAACTTACGTTCGAATGGAATCCAATTGATTTTCGCTCATCATTTAGATTATGAATTGAGTTTTTGTTTTGTTTTGTTTTTTTTTTTTTTAATTTCCGCTCTTTTCTACAGTTGATTTTATTTTGTTTTCCATTTTGGCCAGTCTGGTGGGCGCAGAATACAAAACTGAAGATTTGATGGTCAATTTCCCAACCATTTTATTCATCTTTGATTGTAGTTGGGCTTTTCATTATCATTCTTCGACTCAACGATCGGTCGAGGCCCGTTCTAGTGGCATTTAACATTCTTAATCATATAAATTTTCAAAAAATATTTTGATAGCCGATTTAGATTTAAGCTGTAAACATGATTTTCAAGAGAGAGAGAGAGACTTATTGATTTTATTTTGTCGAAAAAGATTTACATTTGAATAATATTCCATCAGATTTACAGCATTCAAATATGTCAACGGGTCTTATTAGCTATTTGATTAGCTTCCGACATTAAAATGTACAAATGAAGTAGATTTTTCGATGTTTCCTTGCCGCAACGTATTATTCACGATGCGAGGAAAAAAGTAATCAACAAAAAATGAGTTGTTTTTTTTCTTTTTGATCATTAGAATCGTTTATTTCTATTTTATTCTCATTTTATCAAATCATGAATTAATACATACATTGCTACATTAGCCGAAATGCTAATGAAAAGAAAAACAAAAAACAAAAAAACAAAAATCATTTTAAATTAAGAAAAAAGGAAAAAAGAAATTGAGATAACAATGTCCAGGTAATGCGAAATACACTGTGATACTACGATACTAAATTTATTTATGTTTTTCATTTTTTTTCATTTTTTTCCATGATTACTTTGGTGCAATTTTGATTTTTGTAGCAAGACATTTATTTATATTAATATAAACGCAAATGCAGTGTTATTTTTTTCCCATTTTTTGATTTCTCATTTTTCTTCAAATTGCAATTTCACCAAAGAATCTCACACTATCGTTGGACGATCGTTGGTTTTCAAAGATTCAAAGCCGTGGAAATTTTTTTTTTTGCTTTTTTTTAACTGTTTTTTTTTTTCGGTTAATTTTAAAAAGCGAATTTTTGTCTTTGTATTTATTTTTGTGGCAGTTGGGCCATTTGATCAGCAGCTGGTGTATAATGCAACATCATCATGGTCATCGTTTACTTTCCATCTGGTTTTGGTAGATTTGTGTCGTAGGCGCGTATAACATCGGTTTGGGTCACTGCTCCTCCTTCCTCTTGGGAAAATGCGTAGCCATCTATTATGCATAACAATGTCACACACCCACACCCACACATAGATACACACACACACACACACAGCCATGAACACATACACACACAGAATGATGATTGTTGTATGTTCATTTTCAAACGATGCCCATAATATGATGAAATATAAAAAATAAAATCCATTGATTAGTTGCGATTCACATTTTATTTATTTATTTTTTTTTATTATGTAAGTCAATTCATTGTCAACGAAAATGAAAAATAACATCATCTCATCATAATTATGATCAAAAAATTCCGTTTCATTCATTTCGAATAAAATACGTCAAATTGCATTTAACAGCGTATGTCTCTTCAGTGAACACACACAATAACCAATTATAATGAGCTTATTTTCATTTTCCGTTGTCATTGAATTTGGAATAGTTAAACATAAAAAATGGAATTGAAAGGAGTTTCTTTCAATTTCATTTCATTTTAATTTGTTGGATGAAATTTAAATATCGCTCTCTTTCCTCTCAACCCAATTGATCAATACATATGTATATATTGGAAATATACATTTATATTTGAATGTGAAACACTTTTGCCTGCTTTTGGATTCTTTTCTTTTTTTTTTTTTATATCATTTAGTTATTTTGTTTGTGAAAGAAATTTGCTGATACTCAACAGCTTCAAAACAATCAATGTATGGTGGTTTTGTTTTTTTCTAGTGTCATAAATATTGAAAATTTAATGTTGATATGGTTTGGACAGTGGACTTAGGTCTTGGTAAGAAATTTTTCAATTATTCCTTTTTTTTCAAGTTCATACTCTCTCTATAGTAATGTATTAAATAGCATGAATATTATGTTTTTCAGTTCTTTAAAATTTTTTTTTGTTTTTTTTTTTTGGAGGAACGTAGGCCGTTTGTTGTGCAAATGACAAGGACTTTGAATAATAAAATAACAATTGAAGAAAATGTGATTTTTGCTTTAATTTTCACATTAGTTCATACACATATGGTGAGGCAATGTGGTATGTGTTTGGTGTTTGGTTATGTTTATTGATAATAATATCAAGCACAAGTGCGTCTGTCTGCGCAGTGAATTTATTCCACTCAAAAGTGCTATGATTCGGTGTGAATTCGATGTCTTTGATTGATAGACGCACAATAGAATCGGATGAAAAATTTGAAGAACAAAACAAAAAAAAATGCGCATCGTGAAACAAGACACCAATTTTTCATCAACCGAAAATGATGAGATATTGTGTCAAAGCAAAATATATTGTTTTTTTTTTTCGTGTAAAAAGTGATTCAGGTGTGATTTCAAGTGTGAAACAGAAAAAATGAAAACAAATTTCAGTGCATTCGACACAAAAATATTTTTTGTCCTTTGGCAAAAGCGAGCAGCTCAAAAATGTCACCCTTCAACTGTCCTACTACTATTTGGAGTTTTCAAAAAACAAAAATGATGGTCTCTGAATTGTAAAATTTGGCAATTGAATTGGAAAAATGTCAATTTGTTGTTGAGTTTAACCAAAAAATTCAAAAAAAAAAAAAAAAAAAATTACAGTGTCAGTCAGACAGGTAGAAAAATGGATTAGAGTTTAGAGTAAAAGAATCAAAGATTTTTTGTTTCTTCAGTTTTTGAATATTTAAACGATACTTTTATCATTTCCTATTTTCACTTTTCGCTAAAGATTTTTGCCGATATATTTTATACTCACGGGACAATTCAATTTCCATATTAACACGAGTATTCGATCGTCTGCTAAACACATTCCGAACATTGCGTAAAAGTCGTGCGGTTTCAGTTAATCTGGAAAAGGGTTGTGATTTTGTTTTTTTTTTTTGTTTTTTTTTTTCGTTTTGTTTAATTTTGATCAATTCAATTTTTCGGATTTATTAATTAAAGAAAATAAAAAAAAAATGTTCTGGTTTAAAGTAAGCAATGAATTCGCCACACACCACGTGATTTGCTATTTGGCTCTCAAAAACAATACACAAATAAAAAAAAAAGAAACGGGAGCAATTGCATTTTTAAATAAAATCAATCTGAACGTTTTTACAAAACAAACCATCCTCAATATACGGACGAATTAATTCAAAAAAAAAAAAACCACAAAACAAACAAAAAGCAAACTTATAGAAAACGATTTATGTCAATTCGCGATGAACCGCGATTTTTGGTCCTTACACAGCAAAAAATTCTATTCGAAATGCTTTACATTTGATACATTCAAAAACTAACTAAATAAAATGTGCTACCATGTACATTTGTATTCGGAAAAATCCTTGTCAAACTTTGTACAAAAAATAAAATCTTGATGCAAAAAACATTTCTAACTAAAATTGTGATTCGGTATAATAATTGTAAGCGAATGTGAAATAGGAATGATAGTTGGATTTGATTGAATTGACAAGTGCACGAAAAATGTACCTATTTTCATGCTAACCGAAGTCAAAAGAATATATACGTGCATTAGCTAATCAACGGTGGTCAACGGTGAGAGAAAAATTGGTGCAGTATACTAGTTGATCGATAAATAGATAGAAAGAAATATTTATTTAGTTTTAAAAACAGAATAGAATGAATGAAGAGAACATATCTGACAGTGTTTTAACATAGCATTGTTTGTCAATTTCAAATATAATTGATTGATCGTCGAACCAGGTTTTTTCTTCTTCTTTCTTTTTTTTTTTTTTGTAAAATCAGTATCATAATCGGTGCCAAAAAATTGAAAATTCATTTAATATGCCAAAACAAAATTCGAAACTTTCACCAGTTACGATGATTTCTGTTTTTCAATAAAAAAAATTTTGTTTTCATTTCGGCACCGATGCAAATAATACAATCTCGAGGAAAGATAAATTTTTTTCCAAAAAAAATTTTGGCTCATGTTTTTTTAACGAGAGCGAGAGAGAGAGAGAGAGAGAGAAAGAGAGAGAGAAGAAAAAAAAATTAATAATACGAAAATAAATTTATAAAAAATACACTTACACCTGACTAAACTCCCCAATGCATGCATTGTTCTGAGGGAAAATACATAAATACAAGTGATAAATAATGTTATTTGTTTGTTTTTCTTATTCATTCTTTTCTCTTCTTGTCCATTTGCAATATCATATATTGAATTGTTCACTATCAAATTTAAAAATAAGACTCTCATTTAGAGCTAGAGAACGACAATGGATAGACGATTGGATTCAGACAATCCGAAATGAAAATGGAAACATGGAAAAAAATGATTCGAGTTTGAAAGTATTTAACAGAAAATGTCGAAACCACGGAAAATTATGTGTAATTTTTTGGATTAAGTTCACACACACATCGGAATGCATCCTCAATTCATTCGTTTCTTCTTTTCATTCCCTCCTATAAGTATATATTCATACAAATATCGATGATAACACCGTTATACGTGTCTAATGCAGTCAAATAGTCAAGTGAAATGAAAATGAGTGAGAAACCTTAACAACAAAATCGATATTCAATCGTAATTTTATCATATTTTCTAGCCGAATCCACAGCGTATTCTATTTCACATTGTGACAATTTCACTCAAATGTTTTCACTCAAAATATAATACAATATAAAAGTGGTGCACCCGATGGCGCAATGCATTTGTCTACGTTGAATATAGATGTATGCAGAAAATCGGTACGGCAATTAAATATTAGAATCGTTTCTCTTTCAATTGTTTCAATTGACTTGTTTTCTAAAAATAATATTTAATCAGTTTTTTGTTGTTGTTGTTGTTATCGTTTGAAGCCCTGAAATTTGTTAATTAATTGAACATTTGTTAATATGTAGTTATTTGATGTTATTGGATAAATTTTTAAAAAATGCTGCAGATTATTATTTGAGAAAATTCGATTTATTTTCGGTTCAGTTTCGAAAAAGACACAAAATAATTATTTTTGTTTTCGATATCTGAATGGTAAATATTCCATTGTTAATAAATACATGTATATAACATATTTTGTAGATGGACGAGTGATCCAAAAAAAAAAAAATGAAAAAATGCGAATTTTAGATCTATTTGTGCGTGGAAATTAGTCGAATAAGTTTGAACAATGCTTTCAATTCCTCGAATTAAAATGGAATTAGAATTACGTTACATTGATTAGAAAAAAAGGTTTTTGTGCATTCATCAAGTAGCAATAATAAAAAATGGAAAACAAACACATAAAATGTATCAACCGTTGATATTCATAGCAATTCATGTGAATGCATTTTTTTTCTTCAAGGAATATTATCATCGATCTCATTGGAGGCAACGAATTGGAATATTAATGTTTTTAATTTAGTATTTACTAGCCGAAAAGCTTTATGCCGACGTTTTTTCTCTTCTTTTCTTTAGAATATACAATATTAAAGCATTTTATGCATACAAATATAATTTTAGGCTTTGTTAAAAATTGTGCGTACAAGCCATGTCCGGAAGATTTTGCCTAAATACTTGATTGAATGACCTCCAAAAAAGCCTTATATTATTAATTTTTTTTTTTGTACGTATAAATTAATGGGAAACATTCGGAAGTGCATGTTACGGGCATCTAACTAATTGACTCGACTATGTCCGAGTGTGGAACGGTTTTACAAATTTCAACAATGTTTCTAAGTTTTCCTAAATTTAGCGCCCTTCTTCATTCTATAATCTGCTACAATATGTCTAAATTAGTATAATTTTAGCTGGATGTGAGAAAAATTTCCTATTTTCTAACATTATAAATTGTAAATGGTATTAATTTTGTTTTTCTTTTGGGTAATAATAAAAAGAATTATTTGTACGTTTCAGATCATTTTTTGGAATAATCAAAATAAGGAAATTCACTTAAAAAAATTAAAAATTCATAAAAAATGGGGCTCACATTCATTGATTGAGCGATTTCTTGAAATAACTAACAAAACAAATTCGTTAAAATCGAGTTCCTTTCGTTGAAGAAAAGATTCAGAAATTATCGAACAATAAATAATTAATAATATTTAATTAAATGAATCAAAAAAAACAAACGAATCATATTTGAATATAATCTTTGTTGCTTGTTATTTACACGATTCGAATCGAAAGATTTATGCCCGATTTGCTTAACAATATTCTAAATTCATGGAAAATATTAATTATATTAATTGTTCGTGTGTCAAAGAATGACATTAAACGTAAAATCACACACCAAAAAAATAGGGTGCGTGTTAGTTTTGTATTAATTCTTTAATAAATTATTATTATTATTATTATTAATCATGAGAGACTTATCGATTCGAATGTCCAGACTCTTTTCTTTTTTTTTTTTATATATTACATTGTGGTTGATAAGTGATTTTGAATATCGTTGCTATTTCTAGAATTGTTATTGTGCGTATGATTCCATGCATCAACAATATTGGGCAGTGGCGCAATGGTATTTAGTCGTCGCCAAGATAATGCTACTGGCTGTCCCCTATAGGCACGCACACATACACATTATTTGTTATTGGATTTTGAAGGGAAGAGAGGCAAGGCAAGGCAAGGAAGATGACATAAAATGACGAACAATTAAAATATTTATATATATATATATATATATGTAGAAACAAGAAGACAAATCAAATATTTAGAATACATAAAACTATTATATAATTGGAAGAAAACAAAAGAGAAAACAAAACCAAAATTCACTGATATGCACCGGAGATCTTACCAACCTCAACCGGATCACACCACTAAAAGTTAAAGGAAAGAAAAACAAAAAAATCGTTCAAAGTACGAACGCAAAATCACCAAAAGAAAAAGAAGAAGAAGAAGAAGAAAAAAAAGAAAGAACAAAAATTATCAGAAAGCAACAGTCTCCGGTGCATAAGGAAAAATTCAGAAAAAACAACAACAATCTACAAATATATGTATAATGTATAACAATACTAAATCTACTGCTACGGATTTGTGAAATAGAAATTAAATCTACCAGAGTCTACTAAACTACAACTCTACAACTACATTGTACTAATAAGAATTTTCTTCTTTTTTATTTTTTTTCAGTCTCCAAATATTCCAAAATAAATGAATGAATATGCGCAACATGACATACGACATCGACTGAATCAAAATGCTAACTATAAATTCACTAATTTATTTTCCAATATGAATAATGTTAATTGTTAAAATATGAATATTTTGTTTAAGTAACAAGAGGTCAATGAAAATGAACAAATGTAATACATTTTATGATGATAAGAAAAATACAATTTTTGAAATTCGATTGGGATTTTTGATTGGAATTTTGTCTTCTTTTTTTTTCGTGTTTGTGATGTAATTTAGAATATATTCCGGAAGAATATATATAATATTTTGTCGGAAATGTGAATGAATGAACATGATTTGTGATATGATTTATGATAGAAAATCTAATATTGTGGTCTAAATTACTGTAATTAGTGGTATTCAGACTGGACAAGGTGAATAGGAAGAAAATTCAATTGGCTTATTGAATTTTAAATAAGAAAACAAAATCAAATGATTTCGTTTGAATCTGAACCAATCAGAAAATGGGGAAAAAATTCAATGACGATGGAGATGACTAGTAAAACTTTATCCTAATATAGGATAAAATTTTATCCCTATCAAATTTTGGACAATTTCATTTTAATGGGCAATACAAAGATACATTGAAAAAAGAATTTTCGGATTTGTGGGAAATGATTGCTTAATCGCAAGCGACAGACCGTTTAATGAAAGACTGTATAAAACTTTAGAATAGGTCTGAAATATCGGCTTTGGAATGTATGGAAATTATGACGGTTCCGAAGCGGTTACAATTCAATCTAGCCATCCTGTACATAAAAATAATCAATGGACAAAATCTATCGACAATTTGGCCTATTCTCAATGACACCATATTCTGTCGAATTGTATTCGAATGTGACAACTTCTTACAGCGCCACGATTACACAAAGTGGGGCACAATAGAAACATATGGTAAAGGCGACGCAGAGAGAGTTACGTTTGTATTCACACTCAAACAGATAAACACTGAATAATTCTCAATAGTACTTGTGTAATGATGGCGCTACGGTCACTTGGATGATTCGTAATTCGAAATGCATTGACAGCATAGAGAATATTCTGTCATTGCCTATTCTGTATCATTTTTTAAACGAAATTTCTGATTTAGCCATTTTCGTAAGACTATTTAGCTATATAACGTGCCCCTAATTTGCAATAACTTCCCGATACAAAAAAAAAAAAACTAACCACAAATCAGAACAAATCGAAATTAATTCCCAATCAAATGGTGCAATACTGCGCGTCTAAACTTTCCACGATTTTAAATGTGTGACATTTTAATTATTGGTTGTTTGTTATTTTGTCTTTTTCAAAAAATGAAATTGAACACTTACGATGAACGCGACTCCTTCAGTACGAGATCCGGATCATGTCGTCGAATTTCTGATTCACGAACGGCATCGGTTAATGTTTTGAATATTGTGTTGTGTGTACTGAAATGAGTCATAAAAATTTGATTTGATTTGATTTCATAATAATACACAAGAAATTTAATCACAAATTGATTGAGGTAATTTCGTTTCATTGTAAATATTTCACGTACGCTTTAATTGTTAAATCAAATAGAATGGCCGCCATTGGTATAATGAAAAGTCCAAGCCAAAAGACTGGCGATGAAAGCAGCATTTTATCCATACCAGCAAAAACGGCTGCTATCGGTATTGATGGCCAAAAATTGCTAAACACATATCAAACAGAAAATCATATTATTGAATATTTTTGTGACAAAATTTCGAAAAAGTGCATTTAATTGGCTTATTATTTTTTTTTACCTGTATATTAACATGAATATAAACCATAATAAAATTGATCCCCAAATAGATATATGTGTCAAACATGTCCAATGATTTGTGATTAAACCAGCTTTCAAGCAAACGGTCACTACAACATACTGCAAAAAAAAATGGGGTAAAAAAAACCAAAAAATAAATCAATTATTGTTTCAGTTATTCGATGAATCTTTTTTTTTCGTTTAGTTCAGTTGTCCCGTACCGTATATACAATATTGCCAAGAACCAGATAGTCACCACTTTTGCCATTGCCCCAAATACATTCATTGCCATAGATAAGCATTGGTGCCCAATATAAAATTATTGAATGAACTAATGCATTTCCGATCCAAATCCAAAATACCCGAACATTGAATAGCTGAGCACTTTGTGATGGTTTATACAATGCTGGATATTTAAGCATTGTCTCAGCCGAACAAACTTTATCAAATATACCGATAGCGAATGGAGGTAAGGCGGTGAAAAAAACATTGTACAAACCTAAAAAAGGAAATTGCTTTTCGTTAAAAAAGATTCTGTTTTTTTTCTTCTTCTTCTTCTTCTTCTTCTTCTTTTCAATTTCAAGAAGCTGAAATTACTAACCAATTGTCCATCGTTCATAGATAATTTGACCTGGCCAGGGAAAAGGTAAATTTTGATTGATTTTTATCTCTTGAATAATAATAATAATTATTATTATGTATTGTGTTTCAACTAACCTGACCATCCGGAATAAATGGCAAACCATAATTCAATCACATAAAGACACACATTTTTATAAAAACTGTATAAAATTAATTTGCACATTCGGCTATAATTCCAAGCTCCATGAACCAATAATAAACGTAGCAGGAATCGAAACTGAAAGTAAAAACATTCCATTATACATAATGACATTTGACACCACAATATATGGTATTTTACACTACATTGTAGTAGCATACCTGTGCTATTGAATAATCTGATGCACAAGCTGCTTGCAGTCCTTCAACTCCTGAAATGCCAACGCCAACATGTGCTTTTTGTATCATTGCAACGTCATTTGCTCCATCGCCAATGGCCAATGTCACACAATTGGTATTTGTGGTTATCAATTCAACAACTTCTGCCTTTTGAATAGGTGACACCCGACAACAAATGACCACTTTACATGATATACATAAGTCTAAAAATTCGCGTCGTAAATCACATTTTAAGGCATATTTTAGTGTTGTTCCGTCAATGACCAATGCAACATTATTTTGACTTCTTAAATGTTCACCAAAATCAGCACTATGACGCCCAATACATTCCCTTGTATTCTGAAAGATGATTACCAAAAAAAAAAACAATATTCCATTATATATTTTTTCGATATAGAAAAAAGACTAGAACAAACAAAAAAGAACTTACATCAAGACTGTCTTCATTCAAAATGATTAAATCCATTCCTTGTGCTATTAATTTACATGAATAGCCAATATTGATGGCAGTTTCCTGTTTATCGCCAGTTAAAACCCATATATTTATATCGGCACGTAAAAGGGCATCTATCGTTTCGGGTACACCTTCTTGTAGTTTATCTTCAATGGCCGTTGCACCCAATAAAATCAAATTATTCTCAATTAAATTGGCCGCATCTTCGACTTTACGTTCACGATATTGCATTGCCGTTGATGCTTTATAATATGTTTCTTTCCATTCGTTGTACACATCTTCGGGTATTACCGAAACGGCACAGCACAATGTACGTAAACCTTCGGTGGCAAAATCTTCTAAATGTCTTAATGTTATGTCACGATAGGCTTGACCATTTGGTGCTAATCGCTCATAAATAACCGTATCCGCACCTTTACAATATAATTTAATTTCACCTTTGGCATTTCGACAAATCACCGACATTCGTTTTCGGGTCGATGTAAATTCTAATACATTTAATATTTCGTAACGTTCACGTTTTCCCAATGCATTTATTTCCACATAATTTGGTGTTCGGACATCAAATATATAGCCAAATTTCATGGCACCGGTAACAAGTGCACGTTCATCTGGACTCGCTGCATGATATGTTATATGACCATTTTCACCTTTTTCCGGTATGACCGTATGGCATACAGCTAATAATGTTAAAAATTCCTCAATAATTGGTAATGTTTGATGTTTGTTTAGGATATTTTGGACAAGTAATGAATCTTCTGGTGTTTCTTCAACGGTATATATGTGACGGGCAATGGAACATTTTTTAAATTCCATAACATTACATGTTAATGTACCGGTTTTATCGGAAAAAATATATTTAACCATTCCGAGTTCTTCATTTAAATTGGATGTTCGTGCCAGGGCTGGTGTATCGGATTCTTCATGGTACATTTCAGCATCGAAATTTATGAAAATGGCCTATAAAATAGAGCATATGAGGCAAATGAGGTTTTGAATGCAGTACGGAGAAAATATTTTCCAGAAAGAAAAAAACTTACTTGCATAAAGCGAACCAGTTCTAGCGTTACTTGAAGAGATATTGGAATAAGATTGTTGTATAAGATTATAAATGTTAAAAGATTTTTTCCAAAATGGTTGTTCATATTATCTGAAATTTCGAAAAAAAAATATTTCATCATCAATTCCAATCCGAAATTGCCCTCCCCCTCCCCCATTCGAAATGCAAAGTATTTACTATTTTTTCCCAGGTACGAATCGGTTCCATTATTTCGTGCCGTCCATATTTCGTTGAAAATGGCGCTTATAAAACATAGGGCCACTAACATTATAAATAACATTAGAACCTGTGTGTTTGTCAGTCTGTCAACAGTGGAACGCTGCAAAAAAAAAAAAAAAAAAATATTGGACAAAATTTAACAAATCGAAATCAATTTTTGTTTTCACTCAAAAATACAAATTGCAATTACCTTTAAAGGCGCTGAGGTAGAGTTTCTCATAAGCTTTGTGTCATGTCCTGTGTACATAATGATGCCAAACACCCACGCAGTATTACGAAGGATTGCACCACGAAGTAACACTTGATCGGGTCCGAGCGCAACCGCTCTGTTTTTTTTCAATTTTATTTTTTTTGGAAGAAAACGCATTGAAATCGAATTTTGAAACCAAATCAAAATCAAATTTATTACTTACAATTGGCCACGTTCTTTCAGAACTCCATTAAATTCATATAAATGTCGATTTGGTGGTTCACATTCAATTGTACCGCTAAAATTAAGCAAATCCTTTGTTTCAAGTAGTCTAGCCGTTGCCGGTACAGCTTGTCGAATTTTAAGATTTGTTTCACCATCCAAATTAGATGTTTCAATGAAAGACATTGCTTGCGGTTCGCTCGATGACAATAATATCATATCAGCTGGAAAAAATGCATTATTCACAATTCGTACCATGTCACCGACCAATAGATCTTGCCATTTTACAGCTACCCATTGACCATTTCGTAGTGTTTCGACATCTCGATGATTGATATCGTCATCGGCTCGATGTCGTTTCTGCGAAAAAAAACGGGGAAAACATTACATTATTTATTGAGAGATTTGCAATTGAGCCGAACGAATGAATGAATGATATCAATAATAATATGTAATTATAACTTACGAAATCTTCGATAGTTTCTTTGATGGCGCTTACAGCTAAAATGAATATCAATGGAACTAATGTTGTGTATCGGCCAGTGGGCGAAACATCGGGTATTTGCTGAAGTAAAGCAATAAATAAGAAGAAACAATTCGAATATCTTCGAAATTGTTCGAATAGAAATGATGGTAGGAAACTTATTATACTGGAAGGGAAAAACGAAAAAAGAAAAGACGATTATTGAGACGTTTACATATTTGACATTGTAAAATTGATAAAATTACCTATATTTCGCAGTGGATATATGATTGGTGCAAAATTTTTGTGGTTGCGGTCGATTTAGAAAAATGACACGTTTTTCCGCATCATCCAGCGTGACACCTGATGTCGTCACATCGTCATCATCTGCAAGTAAATGGATATTATTATTTTTTTTTTGTCTGTTATTTTATTAATTTTACACGACCAAAAAATGGTTGATGGAAAAACAAGTAGAATGAAAAGTTTCTGAGCTCAATAAAAAAATAATCGTCTCAATCTATGTATAAACACTGGTTATACTGTGTGTGTGTGTGTGTGTTTGAATAATAATTTTTCGTCCAAAAATTTTGGATTTTCATGTTCAAATCGTTGAATGCCGTTTGATTGACGCTCAATTTATGCATATACTATATATTCAGAGTGGTAATAATCGTAATGTGGCATTTATGTCTTTGCCTAAAATAGTTAAGTGACCCTCAGAAATGGACAACACTTAAGCAAACAATCTAAATACTACTAAATATATTAAATGCATATAAGATTCGTGTATTTGTTTATGTTCTGGCCACAAAGTGTTTAATCAAATGTCATTCGTATGTGTTTTAATTGAATTTTTTAATGCATGATTTCCGATGATAAATGAAAAATTCCAACATTAATCAAAAATTTAATTTAATTTTCAACGAATGCAATTTTATTAGTGTCGAATTCCGTTCACGAAAAACTGAGCTATGAGAGAGCGAGAGAGCGAGAGTGAAAAGTCTGTGTATGTGAAATGGTTGAAAACATTTGGAATCATCTAGTGAATTCTTGTGACCGCGATATTAGAATTATCATTCTAAACTTGCTGATGTGCAACATCAAACGAATTTGGTATTCATTTGGTGGTCTACAAACGATATCATTCACAAAATGACTATATTTACTAAATCTATTTAAAATAGACAAAAAAAAAAAAACAAACAACAACCAAATTAACCGCCCATTTAATGAATCAAATGTAAAAGCGAAATAAATAAATGTAACACATCGTTAGGCTGTCAATACAAAAAAGAAAAAAGAAAAGAAAAGATACATAAAAAAATGTGATGCCTTACGTCCAAGACGTAGTTTGAGTGCACGATAGGCTGTTGTCAATGAAATGGCCATCATTAATTAATTCGTTTCGGTTTCAATGATGTGACATTTTTAATTTTTTATTCATTGAATGGTTTGTAGAAATTGCAATCGACATCCATATGCTTATCGTAATGGTTTTCAACATATTTATATGCTAAAAGCATCTGCTAATATTTGCCTAAAACCAAAAACAAATACTCAATCGTTTTTAATCAGCACTTTAATCATACCACTATTTTAAATTCTTGAAAAATTCATTGTTGTTGATGAAATCATGACGAAATAGAGATCATACACCAATTACAATATCATTTTCAATGAATCAATATGAAAATGTCTAATGAAACTGAACGGTTTGTGGAGATTTTTTTCCCAAAAAAATTTTTTTTTGTCAATATTTTTTTTTCAAAAATAATATATATTTTTGCCACAAAATAGCTACATGCAACTCGAATGGAACCGATATAGTTGGCAACTGAATGCCCATCAGGTCAAATTTAAGTTTCCAACACAATCTTGAAAAATATAAAATGCTTTTCCATCAGTTTTCCACATTTTATCCTTCAATCGCGCTTCATCCTCAAATTCATTCAAATGAACTCTGTGTGTGTGTGTGTGTGTGTGCATTGTGCATGTGCCCCGATGTGCTATAAATATGTATATCGTGCTATGTTTACAGTTTATTATTATATTATTTTTGTTTTTTGTATCGTAATGTCATCATATGTTGTGATATTATTGCGAATATCAACGATTTTTTGAATCGAATATGTTTCATTCTGATCCATTCTACATACACATCGAATGTTCGGTCATATATTGATCAGTGGGAAAAAAAGACATTCAGATACCATTCCAAATTCCAAATATATATTCGAAGCAAGAATGAGAAACTGCAAAATAGTTTTTTTTTGTGAAAAATGATGTGATTTGAAAATGGAAAAAAATTGAAAATTATTTGCCACGATGGTTATATTTTCGGGTGCAGTACTATAATGTACAATGTACAACTATTCTATTTTGGATGTGATATAAATCATCGGAATTGTTCGACATAATGAAAATAATCAGTTTAAAATGTTTGTAGAGGTGTGAGTCGATTTGTATGCTTTCCGATGGAAATATTGCAAAATTTATCATTTGGAATTTTGAAAGCGATGTAGTGCGCTTGTGCTTACTTTTACATTTGTTTGTATCATCATTTGTGGCTGTAGCGGTTGTTGCTGGATTTGCTGTTGTTGTTGTTGTTGTTGTTGTGCTCTTTCGTCTTTGTCGTCGAATTTTTAACACTTTATTTCGTGTCCATGTTCCAAGATTATTTGCACTGTTGGTAACTTGTTGCAAAATTCGATTTGCTGAATCGCAAAATGACATTGTAACCGACTAACTTTTCGTCCGAACGGAATGATGATGGTCTTTTTCCGTTTGCACTTTACTCTTTTACAAAAAAAATAATTTATTTCTGGTTAGGCAGTTCACCGTTACCGAGATTATTTTATTTTTTTTGGTTGTGATTTCGAAGCATATTTATTTTACATTATTTACAAATTGTTTTTTTTTTTTTTAAATTTTAATTATATTTTTTATCGTTTTTTGGCCTTCTTTGGCCGGTGAAATCGATGTGATGATCCTTTGATATTTTCAGCCAACAGATGTGAGCACATGTAATTTGTATGCAATTTCGTTCATTTCTTGAATAGAATTTATCTTCAATCAAATCAAAATTGAAAATTCAAAATTATTTTTGGAGAGAATCAACTGAATTCTGAATTCAAACGTTTGAATTAAGTGCTACAGTAAATCGGTAAAGTGCCGTCGAAGACTATCACTGTTACGTCATTCTGGTAAAATGTCATCGTTATAAATACATTGAATACACACCGATTTTACAATATAACGGTGGTAAATGAATAGTACATGGGCAATGGGCATGTCAACAATATTCAATATTAAAATAATAATAATAAAAGCTTTGCTATGCCATTTCACGTTGACGTCATTACACCTGAATCTAATCAATTTTCTTGTGTTGTCCAGAAATTGAATCAATTGCTCCCAAACACAACTCAACAAGCTTTTGTTTTCGAATCGCTGATATATATAGTGCACATGTATAGGCCCCATACACTACATCTATCAATTGAAATGTCAACAGCTGAATTAATCATATTTTTTTTTTTTTTTTATTCATATGAATTATAAATGGATCGAAGTGAATCGATGATTTGTCAGCGCTATGACAAACCAAATTGAAGGCTTTTAATGTCTGTCCATCAAATGGAATGTATTTATTTTCTGGAGAATAACCCATGAATAAAGAAAAGAAAAAACAAAAGAAAAAAAACCTTATATACTGTTTAAATAGAATGTTGCCATATATGTACACAATATACTACATTCTAGTTAAAATATAATAAACTGAAATGTTCACATTGTCGGCAATTCATCGAAATTTTTCATCTAGAAGGTATATTAATTCAATGGAATGACTGTTTACGGTATTTAATGTATTCAATTTCTTGGGTTGACTCACACACACAATGATGATGTCATATAATATATAAGAAATATATTGAAATAATAAAAATTTTGATGACCATATCATTTTTTTATGGCGAATTAAAGGTAACAAAACAAATAAATTGATAGCCGACTTCTAAACCGACCGACCTTGAACCATGTCGAATGGCAAATGTGCATAAATATCATTATGTTTTTGGCGCAAATAGCAACGGCCGTTGTCTGTTGGGGATTTTTTTTTTTTGTGCCAAAAATGGAATTAAATCGAAACCAAAACTAACTGAAAAATCATTTTTCACATATTCACAATATTCAATGGACACAATTTGTGACAAATTTTTTTTCGAAATACTCAGTATATTTTATTTGCAAAAGGGGAGGGGGGGGGGGAAATGAACGGAAAAAATTAATTTATTTTTGCCCCTCTATTGAATTTCTTATTCGAGTTTAAACTCAATTCGCAAATGTTCTACTGGTTTTGGCTGTACAATTTGGAGCTAGAATGTTGAGCTAAGCTTAATTTTGAATGTTGTTCAATGAATATTATGTCATGGCATATGGCATATACGGCATAATGATACACCGTTCAATGGAGAGTAGAAAAATTATAGAATTTGATTTGTTTTAATCTTTCTTCAATGCCCGCCATATTCAATTTGATGTAATCATCAATTACCATCTCAAGTAATATCATCACACATTCTTAGATCTTGTATAAAAGCGGATCGAAGTTAAATGATAAAACACACACTCAAACACAGGAGATGTATATTGTCTATTCTGAATTTCGAATGCGAGATGATGCAATGTTTTCGCTAAATTGTTTCGTGTTTTCCATCGATATTTTCATATATGTATAGGTATGCGTGTTGAGATTTTACTCAAAAACACAAACAATAAAATAATGACCGCCACAACAATTAATATATGATGTGTTTTTTTTTTTTTTTTTAATTCCATTCTTCACTTTGAAATTATATGCGATAAAATTGAAGTCCATATGAAGTCATTAAAATAGAAAAGAAAAATAAACGTTCAGTTTCACCTGCTCTCTATTTTAATCAGACTTCTGATAGAACTTCAACGTTTCATATGGAATATATTAGTGATGTACAAACACGGACACACACACAAATTGTCGGATTAAAGAAACGGATATTTGTGGAGGCGACTCTGATCATGCACATTTTACGTTTTGAAAATTGTTTCAATTGTTTCGATTTTTTTTTTTTTTATTATCGATGCTTTTGATGATTTGAAATTGAAAAATTTCCATCTATTATTTGGCTGACACAAAATGTGTGTACACTATAACTGTGCTGGACGTACGTAGATGTCACATGTGCTTTTTCACACCATAAATAATATAGCATTTACAATTATACCAATTGCTAAACATAGTATAATCATATTTATGCAGAAAAACAACAACCATTCGTTCCCAACGTAAAATATCAACGTTTTCCCTCTGTCCAATAAATCAAAAGTTGAGCTTTGAGCAACATTTTACAATGTGGATAAAATCGATTGAGATCGATTGACATCTATCGATAGGTTTTATTTTTTTTCTCTTTATAATTCTATTATATATTTATGATGACAATGAATGTTCATTTTGTTTGCACGCAAATATTATTATGGACACGGCTTTCCCTGTGGTTTGCCACAAGAGTCAAAATTCACATTTTCATTGATTTGGTATGCAAAATGTTATTAAATAATTCGTATTTTGTGCCTTTTTATTGGAAATTAAGTTTGTTAACAAAATTACAATTTCAAATGGAAAAAATAGAATTTCATATGTCACCCACGCTTGTTGAATATCATACATATATGGTTGAGCTGATTATTATTATTATTATTATTATTATTATTATTATTCGAAAACAATGCACACAATTCAATAAGCCATTGTTGCTCTCAACAATCAGCTTCCATTGTTTCATTCATGGAACTAGCTAACGTTAATTAGTTTTTTTTTGTGCACAATTCAAAAAATGAAAAGAAAAGAAAAAAAATTGGAATCGGCGAAAATGAGCAAAATATAACAATGACGGGACTATCATTAAGTTTGTTCAGTTTTGTTGATTTATTATTCGTTTTTGAATACTATTGAGCACTTTATATTTAAATTTGCAACTTGAAAGTTAGTTGGGCTAATATTCGGCACATGAATACTAATTGCAATTTTGAGATCATTTTCAAATTAATTTTTCAATTTGTTTTCTTTCGTTTTGGCATTTTTGTAGCCCAATTATTATTATTGCTGCTGGATTCTCATTGACTGGACCACATGTTCGACCACTTTTATTCCACACACAACTATGCATCGCTTAACAAACAAAAGAAAAAACAAAAAACTAACGAACATTTCATTGAACACATCGGATTTTAACTGAATCAAAACATCCTGAAACAAAAAAAAAAAGAAAAAAAAACACTAAAATTAAGCCGCATTTTGTTTACAAATTTTCGAATTACTTTGGTATTGTTTTTTCTTTTTCTTAATTTTTATAGAATGTTGATTCCACGTGTCTTTTTTTGGACTATTTTTTGGACGCTCCTAAATTAGATAAAACTGATAGAGATACAAACATAAAGCTAAATAAAAAAAATAATCATAAATAAGAAGAACGAATACTAATCGGTCGATAGATAACCGAACGTAAAATAAATACGAGAACTACAGGAATAGAGACGCGTGCGAGACCTCGAATGTGTATCCAATTTTGTTCGAAACGATATTGATACAATAAACAACCACAAATACAATCAAAAACGGTCACTTATTCGTGTTTAATTCACAAACACACAGGCACATCATATACATTTGATATTCGGTTGTTGTTTTTATTTTTCTGTTTCTTTCCATTTCATTCAATACACTTTGATGATGTTTTACTCATTCATGCACACACACACACACACACAGACACACATTTGAACGAAATGAATTTCATTCAATTATTCAGGGCATAGGTATTTTGTTGTGCTGCTATACGATGTTATATTGCTGATCAATTTTGACACTTTACACATTTTGGTTGCTTAGTATGACACAGATAAATATCTAAACAAAACTTTAGCGACACATTTCACGCTTGGAATTTTTATTTATTTTTTTTCTTCTGGTTTTTCATTGAATTCTGAAAGATTGTTTTTTCCTTTTGCGATAGTGCGTGGTCGGATTTCGTCCACTGACATCTCAATTGTCGCTTTATTTTTACGTTTAGAAATTGATTCGCACCAAACGGTCGGCCAGCAGTGTGCAAACGAAGAATCATTCATTGATTTGTAGAGAAGAAAAGAAAATTTATTTTCAACAAAAATTCAGAGAGCACAACGAAAAATTATTTCTGACACGATACAAACACAACATTTGCTAACAAGCTTGACACAATTATGTGATATAGGTGTGTATCTTTGTCTAGTATATCAACTAATTTGCCCATACATTACTAAAATGCAATCCACATTAAAGTCAATGTTAATGTTGAAACTGTTTAGAAAATCAATGCTCAGTTGGCGTCATCTGTATTTGATTTTGATTTAGCTATTTAGCTATTTTTTATAATTTGATTTCAATATTAAGTTACCGATATGACAACGAAACGGAGTGTTCACACAGATTCAAAATAGCTAATAGCTACTGTAAAGCTTTTGATGATTGAAAAATATTGAGAATTTATTAATTTGAAATACACTACCGTTAAAAAGTTCCCGGACACAACCCCGAAAAAAGAAACACGACATTTTCGGATATATTTTGTGAATCGCTATTCAAACGGTGTATTTTGTTTTGCATGATAAAATAGTGTGTTTGTGATAAGTGTTGAGCTTTTACGTGCATGTTTCACATTTCGTATGTCATTGCAAACGGGAAATAATGATAATAATAATCAACGAAAATAATCTAAACATCATCATTTTGAAGAACTCGCAATTTAAAAAAAAGAATTGTTTTTTAATTTCATTTTGTTGAAGGTCGAAGTATGGAAAGTGTAAACCGAACAGTATATTAAATCGATGTTTAAGAAACCGGCACGTGTTTTATATACTTCAAACGGTATACGCGAAACTCCGCCCCATTGTGAATACATAAACTAGTTCCAATATTTGTTTAAATTCAAATAAAATACAATTTTCGTCAACAAGCGTTCATTCTTTTACTGCGTATAAATTCAGGCAAAAACAATTGATACAAAAAATTAATAGCAATTTATTGTTTTCGCCTGAATTTATACGCAGTAAAAGAATGACGGCTTGTTGACAAAAATTGTATTTTATTTGAATTTAAACACATTTTTGGAACCAGTTTATCGATTCACAATGGGCCACGTCTCGAAACCGTGCCATGAATATGCATGAATTCATTTATCGGAGCCAAAATAACGATAAAAATGCATATAAAAAATTATGTAAGAAACAACAGTGCTTGTGAATTTGATGGGTCCACAATCAAAATACATCATTAAACATACACAAACAAACAATAACATGGATCATGTATTGATAAGTGCAAAAAAGAATGGGAATTACTAGAAAATCTGAGTAAGAGTCACAGTAGCTATCGAAAGCACAGTGAATGGAATTGGAATTGTGAGCCTAAAAACTCCTTTTATTTTATTAAATTTGATTTATCGAATTACATGTTAAAAGTTAAAATCAAACATTGTGAAAAGAAAGTCAATTATTTCATTCAAGATTTGCACGTTCAGGATCGCGTCTAAACACCAAGCTTTTTTCACGTCTTCCAATCTCGTTCTCATGTGATATTGTCCATGTCCGCTTCCCCAAAAGATCATTGGTTGTTTTCATTGTATTTTCATAATTTTGACATCGGGGATCATTAACATTTACGAACTTCAATACTTGCAATTTAGGATTCTTATTGGAAATTTCCATCATTTCTTCCACGGAAATAGCTCTTTTATAAAAATTTGTCGTGCATTCTGTGACGTGTTTCAATTTTGCAATATATTTTAGGGTATTACATGTACGCACAAAGAGTTCCAATTTATCTAAATTATTGAAATTGTTGATGAAATTAGTGATTCCATCATCAACTTGAATTCCATTCAAGGTGAGCGTTTTCAGGCTTGGCATAACAAATGAATGATTTCCGGAACCAAATGTCTTAATGCTACTGAATTCAATATGAAAGTGTTTCACAGATTGAAGTACTGGTTTTTTACGTAAACGATTTAGTATATTGTCTTCTTGCAGTAAAAAGTCTTTATCAGGATCTTCCAATTCAAGTGTTTCTAAATTCTTCAAATGTGTTGCAATCGAGTGCATCGTGTTCACTCTATCGGGTTCGTAAAGACGAATCTTCACAATGTTTGGATTTTTTACAAAAATAGGTTTAAGTTGGTCTTCTTTTATCTTAGAGGCGTCCAGTGCTAATTCTCTCAATGTGCTTATATCTTTCAAGCAATGTACATTGTATATGTACCTGCTCTGCTCGAAAATTTCAAGATTGGGAAATACTGTATTCAATTGGAAATTTATTGGTTGTTCTTTACATCTAAATTCCAACTTTTTCACATTTGGAAAACGAATATTTTCTTTACGTAATATTCCTTCCCAAAAATCCAGATTATCGTAAGCAAAAATTCGCAGCTCTTCCAAAGTATTCGAATAATTTTTGAAAAATTTCTCTTTAATTTCTTTGTATCGATCATTTGCGACATTTGGCCTGTGTTCATATTCAATTTTCCTTACTTTGTCACCAAATTTTTCGAAAAATGACCCAAGTCTTTCATAGTCGGCGAATCTCAAGAATAGGTCGCCACCGTAATAATTTTCATATACTGTTTCCCGACTGGTAGGTTGATCCCATGACGTAATTTGAACTCTGTGATGTTGTAATATATTGCTAATTACGGGGTCATCTTTAAGCACGGTTTCGGAATCAAATTCTTTGACAATCTCTTCAAATTTATCATTTGACAAATGTATTTGAGCTTCTTTGGTAGCAATGGTTGCTGCATCTTGAATCCGATTCGATGACATTGAATCCCCAGCACCTCCATCTCCAGCACCTTCACATTGGATTATCTAATTGTGAGAGCAAAGAATGTTTTTATTTTGAAACAGAAACTACAAATAAAGCACTTACAATTCCTTCGAATAGAAGTAAGGCCACAGCCAAGCCGTAGATGAAACTCCCCATTTCTTGCACTTTTAATTCTTCAAAATGAAAAACCTTTTACTAGCCAACAATTTAAATATCAAATGGAAAAAGTAACTGATGGTTCTATAGATCCGCACATCGCCTTTTATACATTTCATTTGCGATATTTTTATTCGAATTATTTTTTGGGATTCGAAAATGTATTTGTTTTTGCAAATGTATTTTGAAGAATTCGCACTTTAAATATAGAATTATTTTTGAATTTCAGTTTGTTGAAGGTCGAAGAATAAAATGTGCAAACAAGACACTGTATATTAAATCGAACTTAATGTAACAGGCACGTATACTATATGCTTCGAACAAAATTTGCCAAACTCCGCCCATTGTGAATACAAAAACTAGTTCCAATAAAATCAAATTTATCAACGAACATTTGTATTATTTGCAGTTAAACGCAGAAGTTCCTAAACATATTAAATATTCTGTTCTCATCATACGTCTCATGAATATGGATAAATTCATTTGTCGAAGCAAAAAAAAAAACCATGAAAATGGAGAAAAATATATAAGAGAAAACAGTCAAAAAAGTTATTGTTTACGCCTGAATTTATGCGCAGGAAAATATTGAACGCTATTTGACAAATCGTATTTTAGTGGAACTTGTTCATGTATTCAGAGGGGGACGGTGCTTAGCCTGTTTCGTTTGAAGTATATAATACACGTGCCTATTACTTCAAGGTCGATTTGATATACTGTTTGACTCACACATTTTATTCTTCCTGCTTCATCGAATTGAAATTCAAAAACAATTCTATTTTTAAAAGTGCGAATTCGTCAAATAAATGATGTGGATCATTACACGTATCGTTAATTATTATTATTATGATTCATTTGCTATTGAATATTATCAACGACAAATAAATTTTGAGTAAAATATGACCAATTCAAATAACAAATAACGAATGTCCATTGAAATGCCCATTTTTGACCTTATTTGTTCACTGACATTTCTGAGAATAAAATTAATGATTGATTTTGTGATTCCAATTTATTTTTGCGAATTAAAAAGAGATACACTGACAAAAAAATTGGAAGTAGTGCTTAATGTATGATCTTAAAAAATCTATTTTTAACGAAAAATTCACATGGATGAATTATGGATTGACATGTGAAATGTGAAAATGAAAGCTTCAATTTCAAATTATTGGAATTTGAATTGCTGTTGATTTTATTTTTGGACCAATATCGCTATGCATGGGTTTAAGGCGATCGGCGACATCGAAAGAATTAAATAATCCGAGAAAATTAATCTAAATTGTAAACAAGCTGAATTCAAACATATGCACCACAGATCATATCAAAGTCGATGTGTTATCAAACACTTTTAGTTGTCCATTCGATCCGGATTAAAATACAACAATCGACATTAAAAGAATCGGCTAGGGAATTTTTTAAGAAATTTTGAAAATTGATAAATATAATCAAAGGTCTGGCTTCCAGATTATTCGATCACTAATTTTATTCGTAGAAATGCAAGTGAACAACAAATAAGGTCAAAAATGGGCATTTCAATGGACATTCGCTATTCGTTATTTAAAATTGTCATATTTTACGCAAAATTTATTTGTTCGTTGATATATACAATAACAAGTGAATCATAATAATAATAATAATAATAATAATAATGATAATAATCAACGATACGTGTAATGATACACATCATTATTTTGAATAATAATTTGCATTTCAAAAATAGAATTGTTTTCGGGTTTCAGTTTGATCAAGGTCGGTGAATGGAATGTGCGAAATTAACAGTATATTCAATCGATGTATAAGTAACAGGCATGTGTATTGTGTATTATCTATTATCAAACGAAATATGCCTAACTTCGTCCCATTGTGAATACAAAAGCAAATTCCAATAAAATATCATTTGTCAACTAGCGTTCATTCTCCTTCTGGAACTAGTTTATGTATTCACAATGAGGCGGAGCTTAGCCTGTATCGTTTGAAGTATATAATACACGCGCCTGTTACTTCAAGGTCGACTTAATATACTGTTTGACTCACACATTTCATTCTTCGTGCTTTATCAAACTGAAATTCAAAAACAATTCTATTTTTGAAATGCGAATTATTATTTAAAATAATGATGTGTATCATTACACGTACCGTTGATTATTATTATTATTATTATGATTCATTTGTTATTGAATATATCAACGACAAATAAATGTTGAGTCAAATATGACCATTTTGAATAACAAATAGCGAATGTCCATTGAAATGCCCATTTTTATCTCTATTTTTCAAAATTTCTTAAATCATTCATGTCGATTTTTGTATATTAATTCGGATCGAAAGGACAACTTAAAGTATTTGATAACACATTGACTTTGATATGATTTATGATGCATATTTTTGAATTCGGCACTCTCGAATTCGGCTTGTTTACATTTTAGATTGATTTTCTCGGATTATTTTTTTCTTTTGAAGTCGCCGATCGCCCTCAAACCATGAATAGTGATATTGGCCAAAAAAAAAACAAAAAAATAATAATCAGCAATTCAAATTCCAATAATTTGATTTTGAAGCTTTCGTTTTCACATTTCACATGTCAATATTTTGTCAATCCATAATTCATCCATGTGAATTTTTCGTTAAAAATGGATTTTTTGAGAGCATCAAGAGCTTCCTCCAATTTTCTTATCAGTGTATCTCTTTTTGATTCGCTAAAATAAATTGGAATCACAAAATCAATCATTAATTTTATTTTCAGAAATGCCAGTGAACGAATAAGGCCAAAAATGGGCATTTCAATGGACATTCGTTATTTGTTAATTGAAATTGTCATATTTTACTCAAAATTTATTTATTCGTTGATATATCCAATAACAAGTGAATAATAATAATAATAATAATAATAATAATAATAATAATAATAATAATAATAATTAAGGATACGTGTAATGATTCACATCATTATTTCGACGAATTCGCACATTATAAAAATAGAAATGTTTTTGAATTTCAGTTTGATGAAGCAGGAAGAATGAAATGTGTGAATCAAACAGTATATTAAATCGACCTTCAAGTAACCGGCACGTGTATTATATACTTCAAACGAATCGCGCTAAGCTCCGCCTCATTGTGAAAATAATGAACGCTCGTTGACAAATTGTATTTTTGTGGAACTTGTCTATGTATTCACAATGGGGCGGAGTTTAGCCTCTTTCGTTTGAAGTATATAATACACGAGCCTGTTATTGGAAGATCGTTTTAATATACTGTGTCTGGTTTACACATTCCATTCTTCGACCTTCATCAAACTGAAACTCAAAAACAATTCTATTTTTAAAGTGCGGCCTCGTCAAAATGATGATGTCGATTATTATCATTATGAGGATTCATTTGTCATTGAATATATCTATAACAAATACACTCACAGAAACAAATACATTTTCGAACTGCAAAAATATGTCTAATAAAAATAAAGCAAATAAAATGTATAAAAGGCGATGTACGGATCTATAGGACCATCAGTTGCTTTTCCGATTTGAAATTTAAATCGTTGGCTAGTAAAAGGTTTTATTTTGAAGAATTAAAAGTGCAGAAAATGGGGTGTTTCATCTACGGCTTGGCTGTGGCCTTACTTCTATTTGAAGGAATTGTAAGTTCGTTATTGATATTTTTTTGCTTCAAAATGAAAACATCATTGTTCTCGCAATTAGATTATCCAATGTGAAGGTGGTGGGGGTGCTGGAGGTTCAGAGGGTCCATCCTCATCGAATCAGGGAAAAGATTCATTCGAAAAATTTAATTATCGAATTAATAACGACGGACGAGTATATCTTAAAAATCTTTCTACCGAACTCGAGGACGTTATTGACGTTTCATTAGCAGATTGCATAATCTTCATTCAGACAAAGATGTCTGATAATTCCAATAGTGGGTTAAACCGTGGAGAACTATTTGCATCTTATAAAGATAAAAATAGCGACGTAAAACTGATACTTGGCAACTATTACCAAATTAGGTCATTTTTCGAAAAATATGGCAAACATGTTAGGAAAATTCATATTGAAATGTCTGCAGTTAAAACACTAAATTTAATCCCCCTTGTTTTCAAAGATTATGCAACAAATTTAGAAGAATTGCAAGCTTTATCTTTCCCCGATGATAGGGCATATATGGAAATTCGGCAATTTTGGAGTGAGATTTCCAGAATTAGATTTCCAAAAGTGAAAACGTTTCGAATGGTGGGTCCAATTACACCAACAAATTTCGATTTGAAATCAATATTTCCCGAACTTAAATATCTGTCATTGGATGGAAACGTAGTCGAAAAATGCTTGGATAATGTAAAGGATTTGGTAGAATTAACGCTGAAAACCACATCGATACCAGAAGGAAAATTTGATTCTATTTTTCAAAAAAATAATGGCATCACAATGCTTGAACTCAGAGAGCCCAAAATGGGGAAGACAATGCAGTCGATTGTACGACATTTGAAGGATTTGAAAGAACTTGTAGTTAGTTATCCTGGTAAAAACTTTTTGTTACAAGCAAAAAATGCCCAAAAATGTGTACTTCGAAATGTGGACAAATTTACTATTCATTTTGATGAAATGCACAACGTATATGAAATCGAAAGACTTACATTTGAGATGCCAAAACTGCAAGAGCTCACTTTGAGCGGAGTTTTTAATGATGACCAATTCGTTAAATTTATCGAACATTTCAAAAAAATAAAAACAGTAAAACTTTTAGGAAACGTTGGTGGTTTGTTAGAACCTATGAATCGAAAATGGAAGCTTTTAGATTCACAATATGAACGAGGATCCGTTTACACGTACTTGAAGTTTAGCAAATAATAAATTGCTGTCTTTTCGCAATTTTTGATTCTAACATGTAATTGATAATGTTGAAATAATGAACTCATACTTGAGGTTCAATAAATTCATTTATTTATTTAAATCAGCAATTGTTTAGTCAATATAAGAAGCATAATAAAAATTGTATTTTTTCACTGTTTCGGTGAACATGCAAACATCGCGTTTCATTCAGCAATATTAAATTTTACAGGCATATTCTTTACAGTTAATTCAAAAATAATAAAATAAAACGGAGTTTTTAAGCTCGAAAATCGTTCCATTCACTGTGCTTTCGAAAGCTTCTGTAATCTATGGGACTTTTAATCGCACAAATGTATCATTAAATGAAGTAGGCCTTCTTAAGTAAATTTTTTCAATCGTAATTTCCAAATAATAGTAGTTGAATTTCAGTTTGTTGAAGCTCAAAGAATGGATTGTGTAAAACAAACAGTATATTAAATCGATCTTCCAATAACAGGCTCGTGTCTTATATACTTCAAATGGAATATGCCCAATTGCGAATACATAAACAAGTTCCACAAAAATACAATTTGCTAAATAGCGTTCAATATTTTCCTGTGTATAAATTCAGGCAAAAACAATTACTTATTACATTGTTGTTTCTTATATTTATTCCTTTCAATTTTATTGCTATTTTTGCTTCGATAATAATAGAATTTATTCATCCATATTCATGCGACGATTTGATGAGAGTCGAATTTTGAGTATGTTTGGAAACTTCAGCATTTACGTGCAAATAATACAAATGTATCATTGAGTGTAATAGGTCTTCTTAACTGAATTTTTCAATCACATTTTACTATTTTCACAAACTGTGAATTGTTAACTTTCTGATCCTTTTACATACATCAAGATTTCATGATAAGCACAATGGTAATTGTTTTCGCCTGAATTTATGCGCACGAAAAGAATAAACGCTCGTTGACAAATTGTTATTTTTTTTTTTTTTTTTTTTTTGGAACTCGTTTATGTCTTTACAATGGGCGGAGCTTAGCGCAATTCGTTTGAAGTATATAATATACATGCCGGTTACTTGAAGATCAATTTAATATACTGTTTATTTTAAACATTCCATTCTTCGTGCTTCAGCAAACTCAAATTCAAAAATAATTATATTTTTAAATGTGAATTGCAAAAAATATGCCTAATAGAAATATAGCAAATGAAATGTATAAAAGGCGATATACGAATCTATAGAATCATCAGTTGCTTTTCCGATATAAAATTTAAATCGTTGGTTAGTAAAAGGCTATTCATTTTCAAGAATTAAAAGTGGAAAAATGGGGGATTTCATCTACGGCTTGGCTGTCGCCTTACTTCTATTTGAAGGAATTGTAAGTTCGTTATTGATATTTTTTTGCTTCAAAATGAAAACATCATTGTTCTCGCAATTAGATTATCCAATGTGAAGGTGGTGGGGGTGCTGGAGGTTCAAAAGGTCCATCCTCATCGAATCAGGGAAAAAATGTACAAGCAATTTTCAATAATCTTTCTAACGAACCCGAGAACGTTCGGAACGATTTCTTTAAAAATTGCATAATCTTTATTCAGACAAAGACTTTTGATGATATCGATAGTGAGTTAGAACCTGGAGAACTATTTGCATCTTATGAATATATAAATGACGACGTAAAGCTGTCAATTGGCGATTATGGCAAACTTGTGTTATTTCTCAAAAATTATGGCAAACATGTTAAGAAAATTCATATTGAAGTGTCTGCAGTAACTGAACTAAAGATCATTCCCCTTGTTCTCAAAGATTATGCAACAAATTTAGAAGAATTGCAAGCTTTATCTTTCCCCAACGATAAGGTATTTTGGGATTTTTGGAATTTTTGGAGTGAAATTTCCAGAATTAGATTTCCAAAAGTGAAAACGTTTCGAATGGAGGGTAAACTCAATCCAACAGATTTCGATTTGAAATCAATATTTCCCGAACTTAAATATCTGTCATTGGATGGAGACGTAGGCGAAAAATGCTTGAATAATGTAAAGGATTTAGTAGAATTAACGCTGAAAACCACATCGATACCAGAAGGAAAATTTGATTCTATTTTTCAAAAAAATAATGGCATCACAATGATTCATCTGAAGGAGCCCAAAATGAGGGAGACAATGCAGTCGATTGCAAAACATTTGCAGGAGTTAAAAGAACTTGTAGTTAGTTACCCTGGTAAAAACTTTTTGTTACAAGCAAAAAATGCCCCAAAATGTGTACTTCGAAATGTGAAAAAATTTACTATTATATTTGATGCTACGCACAACGTATATGAAATCGAAAAACTTACATTTGTGATGCCAAAACTGCAAGAGCTCAATTTTCATGGAAAGTTTGATGGTCGATTCCTTCAATTTATCAAACATTTCGAAAGATTAGACACATTGAGACTTCCAAACGACGATAATAGTGAACTTTTACAACTTGTGAGCCAAACGTGGATTTATTCAAAGTATACGCATATCGAAAATTTCGGTTACATCGAGTTCAAGAAGCCGGGCAAGTAAGAAGTTGCTGTCTTCTCACAATGTTTGATTCTAACATGTAATTGATAATGTTGAAATAATGAACTCACACTCGAGGTTCAATAAATTCATTTATTTATTTGAATCAGCAATTGTTTAGTCAATATAAGAAGCATAATAAAAATTGTATTTTTTCACTGTTTCGGTGAACATGCAAACATCGCGTTTCATTCAGCAATATTTAATTTCACAGGCATATACTTTACAAATACTTCAAATTATTGGAATAAAATGGAGTTTTTAAGCTCAAAAATCGTTTCATTCACTGTGCTTTCGATATCTTCTGTTATCTATGAGACTTTTAATCGGACTTTCTAGTTATTCCTATTCCCCTCTGCACTTAACTTGACATGATGTGTTCATTGTTTGTTTCTGTGTTTTTTAATGATATTTTTATTGTGGCCCGTCAAATGCACAGGCTCGGTTGATTTTCATATTTTTCTCTCCTTCTTTATGTTTATTATTGCTCTGATGAGTGAATTCGTCCATATTCATGAGACAATTTGATGAGAATAGAATTTTCAGTATGTTTGAAAACTTCTGTATTTACGTGCAAATACTATTACGTTTGTAATGAAATCATTGAAAGATTTACTCAAGACATTGAATGTAGTATCAATGAAACATATACGTCCCCTGATTGATTACAACATTTCATATATCCAAATTAGTAGCGTCGGTATTGTGTATCATTCAACTGTCACGGGATCGGGGAACTCAGGGGATCATTTCTAATAAATTTAGCCATCTGCGACCCGGAAGTTCCAATCCGAACTCATATTGACCATAGAAATTCACTCGCTCCCTGGACATAATTGCGATTGCGAACGCAATAGGCGACCGATTTTTTCGCTCGCAATCGCACTCGCGATTCATTGCGAGAGCTCAAAGTTCGATCGCTCCCAAAAAATCGCTCGCTCGAAATTCAATCGCTCCCAAAAAATCGCTCGCTCGAAATTCACTCGCTCCCAAAAAATCGCTCGCTCGAAATTCACTCGCTCCCAAAAAATCGCTCGCTCGAAGCTCGCTCGAAATTGTTGTTGTTGTTGTTGTTGTTGTTGTTGTTGTTGTTGATTTCGAGCGAGCGATTTTTTGGGAGCGAATGAATTTCGAGCGAGCGATTTTTTGGGAGCGAGTGAATTTCGAGCGAGCGATTTTTTGGGAGCGAGTGAATTTTGAGAGCTCGCAATGAATTGCGAGTGCGATTTTGAGCGAAAAAATCGGTTGCCTATTGCGTTCGCAATCGCAATTATGTCCAGCCCTAACATTTAACATAACATCACACATCAAGCACTACTACCGAGTCTAGCTTGGCAGTGTATTTTCCTGTGTATTAACACGTGCCGGTTACATGAAGATCGATTTAATATACTGTGTCTGGTTTGCACATTCCATTCTTTCAAGCTTCATTAAACTCAAATTCAAAAACAATTCTTTCATTAAAGTGCAAGTTCGTCGAAATAATAATGTCGTTTATTATTATTATGATTCATTTGTTATTGATAATATCAAACTACATTATTATGAAAGACACCCAAGCAAACAATAAACTCTCGTAGATAACAGTAGCTATTGAAAAAAAACAGTAAACAAAACGAATTTTGCGCTTAAAAATTTTTTTTATTTTCAATAGATTAATCAGATTTATCAATTACATGTTTCGATTCAAACATCGTGAAAAGAAAACCACTTATTTCGTGCAAGACTTCCATTTTCATGGGTCGCGGCTAAATCTAATGTAGTCCATACCAGTCTCAATCTGATGCCCATTCGATATTGTCCATGTTAGTTTTCCTAATGCTCCAAAATTATGGTTGATTTTTTCCATTGCACTTTTATATTTTTCATACGATTCATCATCTGAATCCATAAACTTCAATGTTTGCAATTCAAATGTTTCATCGATTCGGTCGAACATTTCTCTCAGGAAATTGAATTCAAGTTCTGGATTCAAGTTCAGGGAATTGGTTTCAAGTTTTGGTAGACTGGTCGTGAATTCTTTGATGTGTTTCAATTTTCCAATAGTTTCTAGGGTATTATATTCCTTTGCAATGAGTTCCAGTGTTTTTAAATTCTTGGAATGTTTGATAAAATCAATGATTCGAGCATCAGTTCGATCTCCATTGGCGGTGAGTTTTTCCAGTGCTGGCATATAAAATGAAAGTTTTTTGGTTTCTGCCACTTCTTCAAATGTAATATCAAAATGTTTCACTGATGGGATTTCGATTGAGTTTGGGCTTCCTGACAAAAACATTTCACCCGGATATCTAATTATAAGTGTTTTTAATTTCGTCAAATGCGTTGCAATAAGTTGCATCGTCTTCGGCTTTGTGGGCCCAAACAGAAACAATTCTTCCATGTTCACATTATTTCGAAAAATACGTGGAAATTTAGCTTCTTTAATGTGTTGAGTGTCCAGCGTTAATTTTTTCAATCCCGTTACATAATCCAAGCAATTTCCATCGGCAACGATTCCACGCAGCTTCAAAAATTCCAGTTTGGGAAATATTGAATGCAAATTGAAATGCTTTTTATTGCTTCCACCCTCAAGTTGAAACTTTGTCACTTCTGGAAAAACAATGTCTTTTCCTTCAATTGACAAATCTTTCCAAATTAACGCATCATTCTCAGTATAAATACGCAGCTCTTCTAAATTATTTGCACATCTTTTGATAACTTTCTCGTGAATTTCCTTGCGTCGTTCCGCAAGAATGTCGTGATACCATAATTCAATTCTTTTCACTTTGTTGCCATATTTTTCGAAAAATTGGAAAAGTTGTTCATAGCTGCTGAGTAACAGGAATAAATTGCCAAAATGATGTCGTTCACGGATTTCACCATTAAAAGATGGCCTTATCAGAATTATGTCTTTTTGTAATATTCTGGTCATTAGGGGGTCAACTTCAACTGCTATCGGTGATATTATGGCGTTTGCTATTCTTTCGTAATCAGTTCCATTCAAAATGTATTCAGTTGATTCATATGGCGAAGGTGATGGATCTACTCTTAACCGCTTCCGTGGCCTTTCATCCTCAGTCTCTTCACATTGGATTATCTAATTGTGAGAGCAAAGGATGTTTTCATTTTGAAGCAAAAAAAAAAAATACAAATCAAGAACTTACAATTCCTTCGAATATAAGTAAGGCCACAGCCAAGCCGTAGATGAGACTCATTTTTTCACTTTTAATTCTTGAATTGGAAACCTTTTATTAACCAAAAAATTTAAATTTCAAATCGAAAAAGCAACTGATGGTCCTATAGATCCATACATCGCCTTTTATACATCTCAAAAATTTCTTTTGCCAAAATCGAAAATGTATTTGTTTCTGCAAGTGTATTTGTTATTGGATGTGTGCAATAACTAATGAATCATAATAATAATAATAATCGATATCATTAATTCGACGAATTTACACTTTAATGAAAGAATTGTTTTTTTTTAATTTCAGTTTAATTAGAAGTGCGAAGAATGGAATGAGCAAACCAGACACAATACATTAAATCGATCTTCAAGTAACAGACACGTGTCCTAAATACTCCAAACGAAATTCGCTAAACTCCGCCTCATTGTTAGTACATAAACTAATTCCAATAAAATATAATTTGACAACGAGCGTTTAATATTTTCCTGTGCTCTAGCAAAAACAATATTTTATTACACTGGTTTTTCTTAAAAAAAAAATTTCTGCGTTTTTATCGTTAATTTTGAGTGGTCGAGAATAAAAGTGTGTCCATATGAAAAAGTTATTCATAAAGTGAACAAAACGAAAAAAATTCATCAAAACAAAGTGAACAAGTCATTTGTCCCATTTTAATAAAGAGAAAATCGATTTATCCCATTTAAAAAAGAAAACTTTTTCTATATTCTTAAGTTTTTTTCTTTTGTTTTCCAGCCATTTAATGGCTGTTAAGAGTATCATGAGCGAAATGACCATGATACAAAATCTAATTATGATACTTTTTATCGTATTGTAGGTGAAATAAGGAATATCACATCACCGCTTCACCGAACCTAAAATCGCAAAACAAAACATCGTCGGCTCACGGTGAACGAAATGATGTGGAACACACGTCTGGTAAACGTACATACCAGACATTGAAATGGACGGCGATTACAACAGTGAGCGCTTTGATGATCATTGATAAAATTTCTTGATACTTAAATACAAAATAAATGATAATAATTCATTATTCGAATGACACGAACAGGAAATATTTTATTTGTATCATATTTTTTTTTTCTTTCATCTGGAATTTTTTTTTTCATTTGATGTGTAACAAATTGGATGCAATCACGCAAAATCGTGTTTTATTCGAATCGATGAATTCAAAAATTTAAAATACATATCGTTCATTAAATTTATTCGAGAAATACGTGTGAGTGAGTGTCAATTCAACAGAAAAATGTATGTACAATTTATAGCAAACAAAATATGAACTGTTGAATATCATATTTACGGGCATTTTTCGATTCGATAAAACAAACTGACTTATCACTAGAAAATTGATTATGATAAAAAATGAGTTTGCGATAACAGGTTGGTGTTATGGTTTGGCTTCATTGTTTGTGTGTGTGTGTTTTCGTGTGTGTCTCACAATTTTCCAAATTCAACAATATTATTATCATATTTAGTTATTGTAATGTTCTAATGTTCTACCTGCATATTCGATTCGTTTCCGTCGTAAAAATGATGATGTCAATGTATTTCGTTGTTTAAGATTTGGTCCCTTTGAAATAGAATCCGTTTCATCGATTGATTTATTCTGTTCTGATCGTGATCTTAATAATGATACTTTTGGAACAGGTGGATGATTGTCACTAATAATCGAAATCGATGCTGAATTATTCCAATCGCTTGATAAGGAATATCGTTTATTTTGTGCATTTGTTGCATCTTTCGTTGCAACCACATCACGAGATGAATGACGTCGTAAATTCAATTCAAAATGATCATCACTATTTTTATCATCCATTTTGATTCACCGAACCGAATGTCCAGTGACAACACAATAAAATTAATTTAAATCAATTCCGGAATTTATTTGTGATTGATTGTTTTCCAAATGGAATGGTTTTGTACGTTGAATATTTCAAACGGGCCAATAATATGCCACCAAACCAAACACATAACAAACGGCAAATATCACTATAATACCAACGGGACTATGATAGGGAATATGTTTCGTTCCGATGTCTAAACCAAACTGATGACCAAATTTCTGTGCAGAAATCATATCAGCTCAAGAAAACCTGAAGCTCTGTTTTATGCTCGAAATTCTTTTTTTTTTTTTTTTTTTCTTTTTCCATCGATGACACTTGATAAGAATGAATGGGCGGAATGGGCTAGTGTGAAATTGTGCGCCTCATTTAAACAAAATACATTGTTGTTTTTATGATAGTGATATTTTGCGCGGTTGTTTGACTCAAACATCGAAAGAATAAAAAAAAGAAAAAAAAAGGCAGCAGCTGTACAGTGATTTAGTGAGAATGTTAATGGTATGCGAATATAAGGTAAGGGCTGGGCCCTTACCTCATTATTTTCTTTTAAAACTACGTTAATAATGTGAACAATCAATTCTTGTCTAATCGGTTCAGTCAGTCGGCTGAATTTTCACATGCGATATTTGTTTGCTTTTGTTGTCAATTTGGTACATTGTTTGTGTTCATTCAAATTGACAACAATGTTAGCTTGGTAAGACATATTATTAAGAGCAATGCAGACGTAAAGATTGTTAGCAACAATCATTTTACATTGTTCTTATGTATGGCACGTATGACACAGGGCAAACAAAACAGCCAAAAAAAAAAAAAAACAATAATGAACGCGAAATAAAATGGAATTTCTGACATGGTTGACGTATCTTCTACACCTTAGTCATTCGAATTGTTGGTGCCAATTTGACACTAAAATCATCGTTCATCTATTGATCCATTGAACATCAGGCTGAATGAATCGTTTTTATCATTTCCCATAGAAAATTACCACGAATGCGCCACCCCCATCTCTACCCAACATTAATGGATCCATGACCAATGGAAAAAGCATTCAACGGAAATTGATCATAAATTGTAACTGCAATTTACCATTTGAGTTTTGGGGTAAAACTGTGAAATGACATTTAAAAAACCATCAAAATCAGCCATCCATTACATTAAAACGATTCGATGATAATGGAATGATGTCCTCCTTGTTTTTTTTTTTTTTTGTTCGTTTTGAATGATGAAAAAGACATTTAGAATGGAAATGGAAAAAAAGCCACGCGATATCGTGTTAATAATAATAGTTTGAAATAGTCAGAAGACACAGACACAATTTTATGAACATTAGACATTTCTTCACAACGAACTTTTTTTTTTTACTGGTTCTTCATGTGACCATAGAATGTTTATGAAAATTACGATGAAATTGGATTTCTATCGGTATTTTCCTCATTGCCAATAAAACTCCATTTAGTGATTGTCGCATTTACGAGAAGGTAATGTGCCTTCGATGAATAAAATCTCATTCATTCATTTTTATACACATGGATAAAGTGTGCATAGTGTATTTCGAAATACTATGCCATTGTCCTTTCTTCAACTGATTCGAGCTTTTTGATTCGATTGACAATGTAAATGAAGGAAAATATTCTTTTTTTTTCTTTTCTTTTTTTTTTTTTTTGGTTCGAACAAACAAAATACCGTGGAACACAATAAAATAAATTAAACTCAAAGGAAATACGTAAATGGAATACGGAATGTTTCATAGATAGCTTTTGGTTCGGACACATGTCATCCTTTTGATTTCAATGTGTCTAGCGTAGCCACTATTAAACGAATGTTATTTTATGGAATTGTTAATAAGCTAAAAAGTGGCCGTCAGCGAAACACACCCTTTATTCTGATTGCTTGGCCTTTTTCGAGTAAAAAGAAAAAAAGAAAAAATGAAGCTTTTAACAAACGAAAGTCTGTCTTCTTTGCTGTTGCTGAAGTAAACAACTCTTTTTGAGATGATTCATAATTCTTGATTTTGAAAATTGGATTTTGGCCGCACCTGATTTTCGGGAAATTCGAAAAAATTTCATTGCTATATGATCCATTTCGTTGACTAAATTTCTCTCAACACGACAAATGGAGTTGACTCTCAATTCGAACAAAAGCGAAAAAAATTTCACTTTGATGTGATTTATTTGAGCATTGCGTGCAGCTGAACAGGACCGAAAATCAAAATTTCAATTTGATTCAACAAAAGTTTTTCCTGCAATTTGTACGTTGGAAAATTTCATTTGTCTTTCACTGTTATTCAACACAATTCAGGCAGCAAGTCTCAGCACATACAGTTTGAAAACTGGATTGAGCACTTGTATGGATGCTCTAGGCGGGCATAATATTACGCGATAATGTAAATATTTATAGTTTCATTTTTTTTTCTTTTTTTTTTCTTTTTTTTTGCTAATCGAAGCTCAGATATAAAAAAGTGAACACAAACACAAAATGAATCATAAAACCAAAATGATTCCATCTTTATGGCATGATGAAATGGATTTGTTATTACTTACGTGGTGCCAAACCTTCGTATCTATTTGAAATAGAACCATCACAGCGTAGAGTCATTTATAAAACCGATGTTCAATCTTCGTTCCACTTGAATGATAAATTATTTGCAAACTATGAAGATAAACTATTATTATTAAAAATTCGCACTCAATACCGCCGAAACAAAGAATCTAACTTGAAAAAAATGTAATTGATCCCTTTCTTGGAAATTGGTTATGCCCTGACTCAGATATATATTTTAAGAAAAAAAAATTACAATTTATGCGACAAACCACTGATATTCCGACGAACAAATTAATTTCACGCGATAACAAAATTCACACTTCAAATGAGAAATCTTTCATGGGCATAGCAATTTCGAATATTTACAATCGTAATCAAAGAGAATCTTCTGGTTTTGTTGTATTACTATAAATTCTGTATACAGTTTTCACTTCAATGAACAATTTTTTTTCTTTTTCCTAAAGAAAATATTCGCTTGCAAATATCTCACGAGATTTTTAATTTATACATTTACGCAAAAATTGTGCCTGATTTTTGATGCAATATCAATGTGATACAAACGTTAATTACGTTTATCATTGAATGAAAGTAAGAGCGAACTAACGATAGGACTATTTGCTCAAAAAGTGTTTTAATGTGGGAATCCGTGCGATATTTCAAGTGTTATCTTACACTATTTTTGTATTTTCAATTTGTTAATATTGTTTTCTTTTCATTTTGTAATTTTTTTCTTTTTCGATCTGAATTTGTTTTTTTTTTAATGTTTTGACATATCAATCATATTTCATATATTTGTCAATGATGGCGCAAGTTATTGTACCCGTAACTGTCATTTCATTTGGCTCTTGAATTTCCGTGTATGACTCACGACGAAACAAAAACGACTAGTACATCGATAGTTTCGAGCCAATTGGAAAAATTAATGAAATGTTATGCTTGAAAATGTGATTTCATCGTTTTTCTTTTGCATTTGCGTTTATTGCATTTTCAAACAAAATTCAATGGTTATTCTAATTGAGAACATTTTTGGTATTGAAATCAATTTTTTTAATTAATCAAATAACTCAGATTTATCTTTCATAATGTAAGTATCACGCTGCTGTACTAGAATATTCGGCAAAAAGCATATGAGACAAATGACAATTCAAAACCTTTACATAACACTTTGCCTTTGAGTAGATTTTTTTTTTCTCGCATATACACATTTTCGTGGAGCATTTATTGAATCTAAAAGGAAAATTTTTTTTTTTTGGTTTTAGATTTTAAGCCATCTATACATTCCGAATTCCACGAAAAGGGGAAAAAAGAACCGACGATAAAGGTAACGAATTGATTCGTTTGTTTTGTGGAGAATTTTTATATTGAGAATTGTGGGCTAGAAATTTTTGCACCGGACAGCAGACAGGAGTATTTTTGATGTGTAGTTGAAATGTAGCCCGAATTTCGAAATATGTTTTTTTTTTTCAAATATTGAAAAATGCAAATCGAAATGACTTATTTCGATTAGTTCAATAATTGAGTAAATTAAACAAGCGTTTCATTTTTTCTTTTTCTTTTCATAATTTTGAAGAAAATGTTCGCGCAAAGAGCTACCAGTGCTGGTTCGGCAATCATTGCCAATGGTTTTTATGGGCAACAAACCCGTCATATGGCTACGTTAAAGTCCATTCAAATTCGATTGAAATCGGTCAAAAATATTCAAAAGATCACGCAATCCATGAAGATGGTGTCAGCTGCTAAGTAAATTTCCAATAAATTCAATTTATAATCGACGGTAGTCGTGTACTAATTGTATTTTATCATAATATAGATATGCACGCGCTGAAAGAGATTTAAAACAAGCAAGACCATTTGGAATGGGCGCTCAAAAATTCTATGAAGTTGCCGATATTAAGCCGGCTGCGGATAGCCCAAAAGAGCTATTGGTGGCCATGACCTCGGATCGAGGTAATTGAAAAATCGAAAGAAAAAAAATTATATATAAAAAACAATGACTGCCATCAAATATTAATGCTTACGAATCTTTTCAAAAAAAAAAAAAAAATAGTTTAAAAATCTTTTAGGTTTGTGCGGTGCTGTACATACCGGTGTTGCTCGTTCCATCCGTAATGAATTGCAAGCACGTACCGATCGCACCGAAACAACAAAAATCGCATGTGTTGGCGACAAAAGCCGTGCAATTCTACAACGATTGTTTGCCGATAAATTTATTTTTGTTGCAAACGAAATTGGACGCATTCCACCAACATTTTTGGATGCATCCCGTGTTGCAAATAATATTTTTGAATCGAATTATGATTTCACTCATGGACGCATTTTTTACAATAAATTCAAAAGTGTTGTATCCTATGCATGTTCAACGGTTCCAATTTTCAGTGTTAAATCGGTTGAAAATGCGGAAAATATGTCCGTTTATGATTCATTGGATTCGGATGTTTTACAGGATTATTTGGAATATTCATTGGCATCATTGATTTATTATGCAATGAAAGAGAGTGCTTGCTCTGAACAATCGTCTCGTATGACAGCCATGGACAATGCATCAAAGAATGCCGGCGAAATGATTGATAAATTAACATTAACATTCAATCGTACTCGACAAGCGGTTATTACACGTGAATTGATTGAAATTATTTCGGGTGCTGCTGCATTGAATTAAAAATTACAAAAAATGAACAGCGACATTCGATTTGTGTTCGAAACACAATTACAATCACATTTCCAAAAAAAAAAGAAGAAAAACCGAGATTTCATTGCTTTATCAATTTTAAGTGTTCGCATTCCGATTGAATTGCTGCATTTCAAATTCAACATTGGGATGCATCAAGGCAAACTAAAACATTCACAATAAATAGCATTTTGCGTTCTTTTTTTTCCCTCCAAAATCATTGATTGTTTATTTGCAAACATTGATTCAATAAATTCCGTTGAATATAATCTGTAAATTATCAAATGGTTTTTTCTTTCTCTTTATTTTTTATCATTTTTTTCAGCATTTAGTTCAGGACGTTATGTTGACCGGTCATTTAATTCATTTGAGACCATTTTTCTGGGGTTCATCTGTGAATTAAGATGGTTTGCTAAAAAAAATAAAATAAACGAGTCCTCGTTCATCACAGCGATCGATTAGTTTCTTCAAAAAATAATTCGGAAACATTTAGGCCAAATGTATGGGAAAAAATTGGTTTATTTTGTCTAAATAAAATTTCGGCAGAATGTGAATGAAATAAAAACTATCATATTAAATATCGATAAACTCTAATTGCTAGGTGTATTCGTGATTCCATCTTAAATAATTAACTTCCTTAATTATTAATGAATTAAAAAAATAAATGAGGAACTTCTATTTCGTTGTGCAATCATTGCTGTAATTCTGCTAAAACTCATTTTCCATTTCGGGTTTCGTCAATAATAATAATAATAATAATAATAATAAATACGAAACTAATAATAATAATAATAATAATATAATAATAATAATATTAATAATAATAATAATAATACTTAATTTAAATTTGAAAAATTTTCAGTATGAAAATCAGCGAGAAAAACGACGAAAAAAAAAAATTTCCACTCTAAAATAGTTCATGTTCATTTCCCTCGTGTAAACGTTCACATTGATGCATGATCGATAGCAATGGTGAAATATCATATGGAAATACTCGTCGTAAAACTAAACGTTCAAGTTTTAAACGTAATCGAATTAATACATCCATTACACGTTGCAGCACCGGTTCACTATTTGTACGATTTGTAAAACGCAGCGTATTCGATGAGCTCAACCAATCATTGCATCGTTCACGAAACATTGCCCAATCGCTTCGTATATATTTTAAAAATCTCAAAAAATATAACAAAAAACATGTATCGTCCGATATTAATAGTTCCAACATAATGCGCTTATCAAATTTGATTATTTCCAAAAATTCCAAAAACGTATACACCGGACTTATCATTTTGATGAGCTCAATAAATTGATTGCGATCTGATGGATGTGTGGCCGCAGCTGTAGCCCTATTTAATGCACCAAATGGCATTTGCCGGGGTAAAAATGTAATGGTTGTGCCCAACATACAAAGCATTGCTTCAATCAAATATTCATCTTGATTACTGAACAAATGTACGATAACTTTGGTTAAATGCGTATCAGGATGTTGATTTAATCTATTTTTGAGGAACTTTTTTAATTTGCTAAAAACATCACGTGTCGCTCGTTCAACAAGTATATTATCTTGTTCTTGATCAGCATTACTGCTGGTACTGCTACAACTATCCATTGAACTATCCGATGAATCACCACTTCGGATCGGTCTTACGGTAACCACAATTGCTTTCAATATTAGCAATACCAATTTTTGCAATAAAATAAAATCAATTGATTTTTCCATTGAAAATGGGCTATCATCGATGGCAGCGGCAGCAGCACCATTTGCATCGGCAATTGGTAACGTTTCATTGCTGGTGTGATTTGTTGGTATTGATGCCTGATTTGTACAGCCATACACAACAGTAGCATATCGAAAGCCAATAAAACCGATATCATTTTGAATTTTTGAATCGGATGTTGGTAACGATGAAAAAATTCGTGTACTTTTGACACTGTTAAATATTTCGGTGGCCAATGCATTTGTTTCTTGTGGTACTTCTGATTGTAAGGCTAATGTTGTTGTATAACACAATGATGCACTAAATAATGTTAATATTTGCTTATAAATTGGTATTGGTAATCGGCCACGTATTAAAATCTCCTCAAATCTAGTTAATTTTGCATGAAATGGAAGCGTCGAATCAAATGATATGCATGTATCAACATTTATTATACGTTCCCATAATGTTAAAAATGTAATTATCGTATTTTCAATGTAATTTAAATCACCATTTATCTGTAATAATGTAATACAATTGGCCATTTTTTCCACTAATAATGGCCATTTATGGCCCAATAAATCCGTTATCGAATATTTTAAATCTTTGGAATCAAAACTTTCCGAATCGGATAAATATTGTAAATGGCATGAATTATTGGCATTGGTGATATCATTTGTACGATGTGCAACATTCAAATGATGTTGCCTACGGTCCTCTTCGTCGTCTCCTTCTCCTTCTTCTACTTCGTCTTCTTCTTCGTCTTCGTCTTCTTCTTCTTCTTCTTCGTCTTGTTCTTCTGCGTCACCATCATTAGCAAATTGGCTCAAATTATTTGAATTAATTTGATCGAATGGATGCACCGAATGATCAATGATGGATGATGATGATGGATTTGTTGACGATTGATTTGTCATATCATCGGCACGCTGAACAGCAAAATAATTATTTTCAATGGTTGGCATTTCAATGGGCAATGTAAAATTCTCATTATCGCTATCATTATAAATTTCTCGGCCATTTATAACGATTTGATCATCGCGTGGATGCTTTTTTATATCTTTCCATTCCATTATATGCAATATAACACCCAATACAAATGATATTTTTCGCAATGATAAATGTGTCGTCGTTGTTTCGCTTGGTTTAACATTCAAATTGGACATTAATGTGGTCAACAAACTTTGACAATATTGCTCTTTATCTTTGGCAATTAATATACAATTGGCCAATACTTTGATGGCCAAATATTGAACAAATTGATTTTCATGTTCGGCCAACAGAAAAATATCATCGATAATATTGTTACGTTCGTTTGTTAACAATAAATCACATACTTGCATAATTCGCGTACAAATTTCACCTTTTGCATTTTGATTTAAATAAATTTCAAATAAATATTCCATATTCGATAGAAATTGGATAAGCTTATGGGCTGGCCATTGATCTAATGGTAATGGATGTTTGGTACCATTTATTGCATCTTTATAGCAATGAGCGGCAAATGTATGGCGTAACGAACGTTCATCAATGCCACACAAACATTCGCGCATCAAATTTAATTGAAATTGTTCGATTTCGATTTTGTTATGCCTTGTCATTTCAGCAATTGAATTGGAAGGACTTGGATGATTCGTGCTATCTCTCGTGCTAAATCTAATTATTGTTTCGGTTCGATCAGTTGAATTAATGCTATTGCTATTGCTATTGCTATTGCTATTGCTAAATGATATTGATGGATTCGTTTGCCGGAAACCGTTATTTTGTGATGATGTTCCGGCAATGGGTGTCTGTACACCGGTTACAATTTCATTTGATCGTATCGTCATTGGTACATTTGATGTTTTTAATAAATCTGGAAATTCGATTATTCTAATGTCGGCCGGTATCGATGCGGTCGATTCGCTAAAATCACATAGCAAACGACCGCCAACTGAATTATCGATTTCATCGTTGGTTCGTTCGGTGGTTGAGTCATCGATATTTGTGCTTATTGTTGGATTTATCGTTGGCTTGTTGTGGCTGTGACTGTGGCTAATTGGTAAAATGTCTGGCGGTGTACCATTTTCAATTGTATGATTCGGCTTATTGGTATTATGTGATATGGCATCAAAGGTATGTGTAGTTCCGTTTCTTTTGCTAGCATCGGCTGCTGCTTCGATACGTTGCCTTTTCGACATTGGCTGTTCATTTGATATTCTTGATGACATTTTTCCGTTTGCGATTTCCGTTCAATTCCGTTTCCACTTGCAATTTTTTTTTTATTCGATTACACTTTTCTTCTTCTTTCTTTTTTTTCTATTTTTTCCTTTCTTTCGACTTTTCACTTCTCTAGAACAATGCGGCAAACACTTTTTTCTCCTTTAAATAACAACATTGTGTCTGCTTTGATTCACTAATTTCCCCATTTGTATCGAATGAATATACAAATAAATATGATTATTGATTGAATTGTTATTGTGACATTATTTCAACATCGGCTTTCCATTCCAGCTGTCAAATGAAGAGAAAAAAAGAAAGAAAAAAATATATTAATAAATAAATATCATTTGTTATGCTCATTAAATACATATTCATCAATGACAGAAAGAGAAAAAAACTTTAGAGTACAAAGCACAAACAAAAACATTCAAAGAATTAAAATTCAAAGAGAAAAACCGAATTGGATCAGAAAACGTGCTCACAAATGGAAGCGTTCAAAATGTCTGTTTTATTTCTATTTTTTTTCTGTTCCCAGAGTGGAGAGAATGCAGTCTTGATCCCGAAAATACATCACTGCTTGAGCAGCTTCCAGAATTACGCTTTTTGTGCATCATGTCTCTTGCCAGACGATGCATAGCTATACACTTCCTTTTTGTTCACACAGTTTGTATGTGTGCATACATTGACATTGATGTGCTTATTCGTATCATCAACGCGATTAATATTTATAGTATATTGAATGGATATTTCGTTATTTTTTTTTTGTTGTTGTTTAATGAATGCAATGCCAATTTATTGCACCAGATTCGATTGTTGCGGATTTTAGCTGCGTTGTGAAGCAAATCATGAAAACTCATAATGAATTTTTTCTTTTTTTCTCAAATTAAAATATGAAATATAGAAGGCACGCACTACACATACACACATACACACACACACACAAACTAACAGCAATACATGATGCATAATGTTTATAATACTAACCTGTTGAACTTGTATGATGAATGACAGTTCACATAAATGCACATACACACATGCACCACGTTTCTCAATCACCTTCTTTTTATCGTTCTTTCTTATTCGATCGAATTGAGTATTATTATTTTTCTTTTTTCCAATTTTTGGACAGCAATAATTTGTCAATTGAAATTATCCGATTCAATTTGTATTTGTTTTCGCAAGGAAAAAAAGAAATTCAATTGTATCTCGATGATTTAATTTATTGTCCACAATGTATGATCCACGATGTATGCTGGTATTGGTGCAACAAAATCAAGTTTATACAACAAGGCAGGTAGGCACAGTGAAATGATTTACAAACAAATAAACAATTTTTCTTCTTCTTCTTCTTCTTCTTCTTGTTTCGGAATTTTTATTTTCGGATAAGTTTTGTTTGTACAAAAAGTCTTAATGAAAATTCACCAATCGATTATCGTATTCACGGAATTTTTTTTCTGTTTTTTTTTTACAAATATTAATCAAATCGATACCATTTATCACACACTTTAACTAAAACTGTTCAATGGAAAAATCATTCGAAGGAATTTTATACAAACTTCACAATTACAACACAAAAGTCAATGTGAATGAATTTGGGCATTGATTTGAAGCGCCCTCACTTCGTTGTATATCCAACAAAAAAAAAACGAATGAAAAGAAAGAAAAAAAAACTATAATAATCACCTTCCATTTTGTTCGTTAGTTGCTGCTTACTGCTTAGGCTTATAGCAATAGTAGACTGGTAGCATGGCGCTGACATACAGGTTTGGGCGGCAATTATGATTTTGGATTGAGTCTTGAGGATTCAAATACACTTTCAAGTTTAAAAAATTCCGATGATATTTTGAAAACAAAACGAGAATTGTATGATGTGCTGTGCGAAAAACATTTTCCAAAAAATGAAAATCAAATGATATTGTTTCGGTGTGGTCGTTTTCCTCAATTGTCGAATTGAGTTGAATTTCGTGAAAAAAAATTTGTCCATAAGCCATTGCCATATATGCCGCAAAGATTTGTTTAAGAGCTTTAATGTTGATGATAAGTGATAAGTAGCCAGTGATTGGTTGTAATATTCCATGATTCTCAGTTTCGTTCGAATGTTGTGAAAGTTTGAAATTATGAGCACAGGGCACATATTCACCATGTATAGTAGCAATTTCTAAGGTTTTGTATTTACGTGTATTTTATTTTGATTTCAAAGTCCAAGTCAAAGTTTATTCGCAAATGAACAAATCACCCAAATCGATTAAGATTTTATTATCTCTATATTTTGAATCTATTCAAAATACGGTCAAAAATAGTTTGATAGCTGATAGCGCCATCTTATATTTCATTTTATTGAAATAAATGTATAGGCTACAGCAACACGAAATTGATATATATCTGTCATCTGGAACAAAAACAACGAAAAAGAATAAAATTCATATTGCAATTCAGCATTGTAATTTGCAAAATTTTGTGTAAATTGTTTTCAATTGATAGTGTTGTTTCGACCAAAAATTCAGGTATAACAAATTCGTATTTTTACTATTCACACATAGATTTACGGTAATTCATAAATTCACATTATCATTATTGTCTGCAGCAGAAAATTGACTTTTCAAAATGTTATTCATGAAATATCAATAAAGAAAAAAAAAAGAAGTAAAATGGATTGAATTAAAATTGACATATTTGTCGTGAATTACTTTCATTGTATAATCAGAATACCACTGCCATTGAGGTTCAACAAATTCTGGCTGAAGCTTATGGTGAATTAGCATATTATCGTTCGATACTTGCAGCGATTTTTGTTTTAGCAGATTTATAATGGCAAACAATGGTACGGAACGAATTAATGGTGCTGGTGCTGGTGCTGGTGCTGGTGCTTCAATAAACAACAACGATGGCTCGAAGCCAGCCAAAAAAAATAATAAAACTAGTGAAATGCTGGAAACAATGTCATCAGCAAATGTAAACAAAAATTTGGATCAAGTATTGAAATCAGTAAAACAATTGGATAATACCTGTGATTTTCTGCGATGCAGAACGAAAACATCGTTAATTGGTCAAGATTGTGCATTGTGTGAGCAAAGATTTTGTATGAAACATCAATTGCCCGAAGTTCATGGTTGTGGCGGTGCCGTTAAAAAATGTGAACGAACCGAATTTATTAAGCAAAAACCAAGACCAACACTTCCAATATCAGCTGCTTTGCGCCGTAATGAGCACAAAGATGCACATTCACGTTTAGAACAAAAATTAAAGGAAATGTCATTGGCCCGCCAAAAGATTCGAAAATAAAATTCAAATCTCAAGTTCAGAATATGAATTTATTGAAAAATTTAAAAGAAAATGAAAAAAAAAACCAAAAAAAAAAACACAAAAACTAATCAATGTTCCCTCGTTCAAAAAACTTTTCATTTCAAAGAGAAAAAAATAAAAGAAGAAGGAAAATGAATCATTTATCAATAATTTATTTTAGAAAAAAAAAAACAACACACACACATACACACACAAAACAAGGGAAAAATAAAATTTGATAATGTCAAAATAAAATAAACAAAACAAATTATTATTATTATTATCAAAAAGGATAATATCGATTTTATTTTTGGTCATGGAATTTATTAGATTCTCTTCGTTTTCGTGAAACATTGAAAGGATTAATAAATAAAACAAAAACATCTTTTATTTTCATCGATTTTATTTGTTCTTTCCTGAGATAGCTGATTTAAAAAAAAAAAAGTTTCGTTGGCTTCGCTTACAAAAAACTTACTGCTATTGATTTTAATGCCTAAGGAAAATAAATAAAGAAATCAGGGTATATAACTCTTAAACCTCTCACCTTCATAAACGGCGAATTTCAATTAATTTGATAAAACTGTCGATATCGTCAATTTTTTTAAGCTCTTGAAATTGCCGCTCATTAGCAATAACTTCTATTAAATTTTCCGTATTATTAATTGCTTCCGAAGCATCGATCCTTTGCCGCAGATTCGTTTTAACGCTAGTCAAAAGGTTGAATGCTTCGCCAGGTGTTATACATTTTTTGCATTCATTGATTGAAATTTTACGCAGTTTTGGCATAAATTGGATGTATTTCAAATTATAAACCTTTTCACTGTTTCCAGATATTATTAGATGTTCAACATTTGAACAAATCTGTGATGAATATGTAAAGAGAATTTGCGTTTGCTTACAAACATTATCATGTTGATATTCCGAGCTTTCGAAATCGACGCTAATGGTTTTCAAATGTGTAAAATTTCTAACGGTTGATTTTACAGCATTTTCGTCGAAATTGCATCCCCATAATAAATTCCCTCCATATCGATCCACCGTAAGTCTATGAGCTATGATCAATTTCTCAATGGTATCAATTTCAGATAATTGTGCAATCGCTGATATTAAATCACCGGCACAAGACAGAGTCGATTGCAAGCAAATTTCTTTTAAACTTTGCCAAGAAATTGTAAAAATCATAAAGTTTTGGTCTTAAAAGAGTTGGTTCACCCATATCATGGAACACTTTCATTTGATCGCCACAATTGTCTGCCATCGCATCTGCAATACGTTTCATCGAATCCCCAAGAGCAACCATTTTGATAAAAGTTTTCAAGTTTCGGTCGACGTTGTAAAAAATTCAGGAAATTTTTTTCATTGAAACCTTTCACCATATTAAGATGTATTTCAGTTAAATTGACACATTCAGTCCAATCAAAAGATGGATCCAATTCAATGTCTTCCAAAATCAAATAGCGTAGAGAATTGGAAAATGATACACTCAACCGAATGCCTGGTATAAATCTTCCCCGTCCTCCATGAAATACGAATCCATCAAATGCGAAGCTCTCCACACGCTCGAAAATGAATTGGTAATTCTAGGTTTTGTATCTTGTCGACACGTTTTGTTGGCACTTTGATTCTTACATATTTTAATTGTCCAATCGAACAATGATGGATGATCAATTCGATGAATTCTTGCAAACATTCAGGATATTTATAACCATAAAATCTGAAGAATCTTAAATTGAATTTTCTAACTTTTGATCCAAATTTTTCAAACATTTTTCGAATAAATTCCATTTCTCGAATGTAAGTAAAATCGATTTCATGTTGCGAAATGACCGAATCTTTGATTATTTGTTGGTAGAAGTCATTCATCTGTGCCAGTGTCCATAAATCTTTTGTGCTCAGTAATCGGAATATTTTCGCCAAACAATGAACATTGAGGCAATGTCTTAGACGGCTATCTGCATCCTTGATTTCATTTATTTGTTGAATTTGGGCAGAAGTCATTTTCATTGAGGAATACACTGTGAACAATAAAATTAAATTTAATTTAAAATCGATAACAATAATGACGGAATAATTTGAAATTCTATGTATTTACCCTGCATTTTTCACATTCAATTTAAAGCAATTGTTTGTTTTGTTGAACGAAACGTCATTTTTTTTTTTTACTTTTAATTGTGAACGCACGCCTAAGAAATGAATTTGACTTCAGAGGGGGTAAGCGAGATACAAAATGTCAAATTCTGCTACGTCACTCTTATGTTGTTATGTTTATACTGATAACATTATCAGAATGGAAGCCAACAACGCCGGTCAAAACATTAACAACGGCCTGAATGGCAATGCCGTGGCCATTGAGGACCGTTTAGCGGAAATTGAAAATCGGCAACACGACATAATTGAAAAAATTGATCGGCTTCAAGGCGCATTTGAAAATAATGCTCGAATACTGCGAGCGAATACCGAACAGTTGCGCTACAT
>GL501511.1:2626809-2646105 GCA_000149185.1 Mayetiola destructor
TTTTTTGCTGTTGTTAATGTAGAATTGAAAATTGAAATCGTGGTTACTAATTAATGAAATTTGGATTCTTGCGCAAGATAACAAAACCTTCCATGATTGGAGTTAGTGAAATGTATTCTTCAGTGGCCAATTCAGCACGTTCGCCCATTGATAATAGAACAGGTGTTGTATGTGTTTGGAAACCAGTAATAGTTTTTGGTTTGCCGGCTTGGCCGACCACATCAACAGCAATACCAACACGCACAGGTACAGCCAATGAATTAAGATCTTCATCAAATGTGATGAGCATACGTGGTTGCATAGCGGTTGCCAGTGTGTACAATAAATAATGTGAACGACCCAAAATAACTGAAATAATAATAGAAAAAAATCGAAATAACATCACATCAGCATTATGTTGTGAAACGAAATAAAAAAAAAACACCGAAAATTCAATAACTCACTATTTTTGACATCTAAAAATGCGACCAATGTTGCCAACAGACCAGCAACAGCAACTGGACACATTAATTGACGGTCGCTATGATACGGGCTCAGTGTTAGTGTTCCTTTTCCAAGATGCGTTAAACCTTGTGCAATACGAACCATAAACAAATTATTCGGATCTTTTGCATGATATTGAGCCAATTGTCGCAACATTGACGCCAAACGAGCATTATTTGTACCAGCTCCAACCAATCCCATTGCAAATATTGAATTATGAGCAACTTCTGCATCGCTGTCATGTGAAAATTTGCTCAATGTATCCAAAATATTCAGCTTTGGATTGGACACAGACAATAAACCCAATGCCAATGGTACGGCTCGACGTATAACCGGTTCACAATAGCGCAATAAATTACCAAATGAACGAAAAGCCATTTCGGCACCAATTTCTTCGCCCATTGCAATCAATGCAATACCAATAACAGCAATGGCTTGTGTGGATGATAAATCTTTTTCGCGATCTTCTTTTTCTTTTGCCGCATCTTTGTCCTTTTCCTTGTCCTTTGCCGCATCTTTGTCTTTTTCCTTTTCTTTTTCTTTTTCCTTTTCCTTTTCCTTTTCTTTTTCTTTTTCTTTTTCTTTGCCCTTTTCCTTTGATGATTCATCGGATTTTTCGTGGTCGTCACCCCTTTTTTGTTGAATTTATGAATAATCAATATTTATTTTTATTTTTTAACTACACAAATAAAATATGGAAATAAATTTCAATACATACCAATGCTCTGAACAGATATGCAACAATTGTTGCACTTTTAGCACATTTCCAGTTCCTGCATATGCGCAAATTTCGACCATTGTTGTTGCCATTGATCGAAATGGTTCGGATATCACTTCAAGGGCAGCAATGACCGCTTCGGCCGCTTCTTGACGTGCCAAATATACCAATCCCAAACCAAGTGGCAAAAATTTCGCGTATGTATCTTTTAATTCAGATTCACTGCGTTCCATGATCACTTGTAATAATGTTCCGGTTACTTCAGCATTACATGAACCAACGGCAATCATGCCCAACGAAAGGGCTGTAATGCCCAATACTTCTGGTGTGGGAGCCACTTTTTTCTCACCAGCCAACACAGGTGTTAAAAGTTCAATGACCGCAGCACGATTTGAGCCCGCATATGCCAAACCCAAACCCAAAATCGCACCAATTCGCATTGTACTATTCGTATGATGCACATAATCCGTTAGCAATGCTAATGCTGGATCAACTTCATTTCGAACACCACAATTGACAATGCCACAGGCAAGCAATGCACCCGATTTAATATGATCCTCAGCCGAATACAAATATTTATCGATTGGCGTCAAACCACCATCAACATCCCACAATAAAATCAATCCCAATGATGCAGTTGCGCTCATCATGCCATGCTCTTTATTTTTGTATAGCCATTTATTACCATCTTCCATGAGTAATTTATCCTGACCAAATCCAGCATTTACAAAACCATTTACAAAGCTGGCGGCCAAATTTTGACGAGCCGAATCCACCTGTGACGATCCAAATGTGGTGCGAGAATTTTCCAAATGTGATTTGTATACATCTTCGGGTGTTTTCGGTTCCATAATATCCAATTCACGGGCCAAATTCAAAAAATGTTGATTCAAATGTGCATTTGACATAATATCAACGAGTTCTTCGTCATCGGTACTTCCCGAATCACCATTTTCGCGAATTTCCAAACAAATCTGTTGTCGGCCCAACATATAGGCCAATTGCTTTTGAATGGCCGTATCTTTGCATTCGGTTAAAATTTGCCGTATCAATGTCATATCGTTGAGCATCAATGCTAAACGCATTGCTTGCGTATGTTGATTAAATGTTCGTGCTAAATTCAATGCGGTACGCAATAATGTTACATTTTCCGGATCGGCTACATATGGTACACAACCTTGCAAATACAAACAAACCCGTTCATATGAACTTTCATCAACATAATTCTCCAACAAATCCAAACGTTCAATTTCAATCAATGAATCACAAGCTTCAGCCTCAGCATTATGTGCCATATTATATGGTACAATTTGTTTTACCAAATCAATTAAACGACTACGAAAATTACCGGACGTTTCATTCCAATGGGTGGAAATTTGCCCAGACAAATGACGAACATATTCGTGTCCCCAATCACCGATACGATCATTTTGATCGCATAGAAAACGATATACTAAACATTCTTTGCCAGTGCCCATTGTCATGGCCAATACTGATATAATATCGGCACATGTTTGACGTGTAACTGTATCGGGCATATGTTTATAGACTTCTTTCATTGTTTCATAGTGTGGTCGCATAAATTTTAATGGCTTTGGAACGGATGTCATTGATGTTGTGGATGCTTTAATTAAACTACGCATTGTTTCCAATGCCGGTAAATATAGTTCGGTTTTTGGCTCTTGTAGACGTTCAACCAACATTCTTAGTTCTTCTTGTAATTGCTTGTCTTCATCCGACTGTGCATAATGAAAATACAACGAACAGAGAAAAAAAAAAACAAATAATTATCATTCGAATTATAATCTGTTTCGCGCACAAAATGAATCACAAACAAAATTCTCTTGCTTACCAAATCTAATTTTTCATCATCGTTCTTATTCGAATCGATAGCTTTTTCGGCTGCAACATTACTTTCAGCCTTTTCTTTGTTATTCTCATTTTTGTTCGCCATCTTTTTGCTCGTCTAAAAAAAAAATTTCAAAATGACTGATTAGAAAATTAAAAAAAAAAAAAAAAAAAGAATAAAATAACAACAAATAATCAAATCGAAATCAGGTTTTGAAAAATTAAAAATGCACAAATTCCGCCGATCAATGATTTATTTTATTTTTCAAATTTGCCATTTCGATTCACTCACCGTTTGCAATTTAATTTTTGGATTTTTTTTTTTCTCTTGAAGAAAATTTTCCAATTAATTAACCAGATGATTATCGCTTTTGGGTTCGATTTTCCGTATGGATTCACTGGATCCTATTTGCTTTAATTTAAAAAAAAATCTAAGACTCTTCTTTAACACACATTTAAAGGTTATGGTGATGATGCACAATTTTAATATTTGATCTACTTGTCCATTGTCGTATTCACAAATACCACAAATCATGCAGTTGACAGAAGCAAAACCGCAACATTGAAACGGTAATCTTTTGTTTCATTAGCGACAACACCAGTGTTTAATGTTTGATAAAGTAATCGAATTCAAGTGGATTTTTGACCATATTTTATACCTGATTTACTTTTTGGATATATTAATGGATGTATCAATCGTCTCTTGAATAGCTCATTTTAATAAAATATTTCTTTTAAGCTGATCGTGCCAATCGAACGAAATATTCTAAAGTGTAAGCAAACACTTGCTCCATCTATCGATGAAATCGAGTATAGATTTGGAAAAATTTGACAAATGAAATATTGTCGACTTCTTTTTTTTTTTTTTTTTTTTTGTTCTTCGAACAACATTTTCTGGCTTTTTAATATACACAAAAAGTATTCCATCCGTCACACACGGAAATCTTGGTTTTGCAAAGAAATTTCACATTTTCGGAAGCTTTTTTGTTACATTTTATTTATTAGTTAATTTATTTTAAAACAAATCCATCGAATTATTTGTGTGGCAAAATTGGCAGAGAAAAAAATATTTCTATTTTTTTTTTTTTTAATTGTGAATCACAAAGTGAATAACATTTTCAAATGAATAGTTAAATAACAACGCAAATCATTTACGGATTTTCAACGGTAAGGGTGTAAAATTGTGAATGCTTTTGTTTTGCATTGGCCAGTGTGTGTTCTGCTATTCAGTGTTCAATGTTAAAGCAGTTAAATTTTGATTGATCGAACTCAGTTACGTTCAATGTTCTTATTATTTGGTTCATCATTTGTTCGGATGGAATATTCTAAACTTGAAGACATTTTCAATTTTGTTTGAAAATTTGGTGAATGATGATCATCTTCTCTGGTTTCAAATATACATTTGTAATAAATGTTACTAAGAATTTCATTCAAGCATACCCCAGAATATTTGAGTTTCCTTGGACACATGAAAAACTCATAAAATATTTTTATTTTATTTTTTATTGACGAATAAGTGTGAAACAAAAAAAAACAAAAAAAAGAAGGATTTATTGAAGGAACAGAATGTCTGAATGTCATGATTCTCATTCTAATCGATTTATGTGCATTGCAAACCAGATTCAGTTGTCAAAAAAATGTGAAATAAATTTCGATTGACCAATATCCAGGCCAGGCGACAGAACATTTGCATGAATGAAAATACAAATTTTGAAAAAAAAAAAATTGATGTTATTGTCAGGGTCATCCAATTGGTAACACTGTTTTGCTCTGTTGAAATTTATATTTCTCCTGCTGCTGGCAAATATACAATGTTCTGATGACATTTTGAATTGTGATCCATTTGAATTGTACCACATTTAACATGGAATACGTTCGACATATTTGTTCGCTTGTGTGCGATGGATGAATCTTTGGATAGTAATTTTCCTTCCAAAAAAAAAAACAACACATATACACATACACCAAAATCCCTACAATGACACACAATTTCAAGAAGCATAAATACCGCCTCAAAACTGTTCAATACTCACCGCTCACCAATACATTGGTTTATTCTCGATTTTCGTATTTCCCCTTCACTATTTGAAAAAAAAAAATCTATCACGCACACAAAATTCCATGTACCATAATGATTAATTTGAATCTTTCGACCGTCATCCGAATGGCAAAACAAAAAGAGTGAAAAAACAAAATAATAAGAATAAGAATATATTGATTGCGAAATGTTGAATCTGTCTTTCGGAGCGCAGTCTTCCTCAACCGAACTCTTATCATACCACATACATTTATAATATATAAACATGAAATTTTAGCCGTATCGCTCTACAAATTTATCGATTAGAATTAAAATTTTTTTTTGCCCGAATTGATGAAAAAGAAGGAATAAAATAGTGTGAGCACAAATTGAATGATTTCATCGGTTCTTTTGTACCTTTTTTTATATTGTAATATGTTTTTATGTTCAACCTCTTCGAACACATTTCTCGCATCTCGCAAATATCCGGTGCTCCAGTTTTGTTTCACATCATTATTGACAGTAAAAATTTGTTCGTTCGGTTAACATCGGTGTTGGATTCGATTGGACACTTTCGGCTTCCAATGAAATTCAATTTTCTGAATCGGATTCCATGAAAATCCCCAGTTCAGTGTTGGGTTCGAAGATTAGGATTATTATTCAAGATTTGATAAAAATGTTTTGTTTTTGTTTCATTTCGAGGAAAAATCGAGAATTAAAAATTTCGATCGTTAAACTTTAAATGAAACTGTTTGTTAGTTCGTTTCCGTTCAATAAATTCGAATTTCCATCATTCAGGATCCTCCATAATAGTTGTTATATAATAATATAATGTTGTTGTTGTTGTTGTTTTTTATAATTTTCAGTTAAGAACACCAACAACAACAACAACAACAAAAAATTGAACCATGAAGCTATTCTGCTGAATGTTACCAACTACTCACCGATTGATGGATAAAAATATGGCAACTCCCATCGATCTGAGTGGGACATCTACGTCTCAAAATACCATAACCGACGTGCCACTGGATAAAAATCTAATGGAATTCCAGACTATGAAAGCCGCCAGCGATTCGACAAAAGTAAATTCAATTTTTCGCAGTGCATTTCGTTTGTTGGTCGATTGACTGTTTAATGAGTTTTGTGTTTTTGTTGTTTCTTACTCTCGTCAATTGACTAGAACTCCAAAGTGCAGCTGAGCCATTCGGATCTATTGAAATTGCTGGGATATTTGGAGGGTGAATTACAAGCGAGAGATGTCGTCATTGCTGCATTAAAAGTAAGAACAAAAAGTTCAAATTAAAAAAATTTCCTCGACCTCTTTCGATTATCTTGTAATCGTATTGGAATTTAATTCTATTTATAGTCGGAGAAATTGAAAAATTTCATTAACTTAACACGACACAAACGAGTCAATTTGAATGATCCACAAGCGGCACTATTTCGTGATGGATTAGCAATAAATGGTAGCTGTGTTAGCCATCATTCGTCAACGATTGCCATTCAATCGGAAAATGAAATACGTCAATTTGCCAGCCAACAACTTGAAATATTGGAGGAAACAATCCATCAGCAACGTAATATTCATTGTAAATTGATGACAATGATGCGTGATACAGAACAAAAACAATGTGGTTTAATGCGTGAACTTGAAGAAGAAAAACGTAAACATGAACATGATACGGCACAAGGTGATGATATAACATATGGTTTAGAAATTGAACGAACACGTTTGCGTCAAGAGCTTGAGACCGAAAAAACGGCAAGACGAAAATTGGAAAAAGATTTGAAAAAATCACAAGAAACATTGGAACAGGAACGAACACGTCAAAAACAAATCGTTTTGCTATTGTTGGCCGAACGAAAAAAAATCATCACAAAATATATTGAAGAGCGAAAAAGATCCGAAGATTTGGCGCAAATTTTATCCGAAGAAAAGGCTCGTGTTGATACTATTGCTGAAGGTCTTGAGGAGGAGAGCAAAAAATCATTGCGTATGGAAGCTGAACTGGAAAAACAAATGCAATCGTTTAACGAAGAGAAAAAATTGCTCGATGTTACGCTAGCAAAAGAGGAAAAACGGTATGTCGCATAAATTCCATTCCAGAGCAAATAATATTTTTTCTGAATTTTTTTTCTTTCTTTTTTCTTCCGCAATTCAATTTTCAGACGAAAGGAACAAGAATGTGAAATAGCGCAACTTAAAGCTGAAAATGATATGATACGAAAGCAAGCACTACCACATAGATTGGGACCAAAAAATATACCAATACCACAGGTTCCAACCAAAATTGGAAGTCTAAGAAGCAATAGTTCACAAGATGCTTCCTTTGAAGATGGCTCAGGTAGATTTTATCATCAAATTTTTTTGGAATTTTTTAAAAATATTTTTATTCCGAGTTTTTTCTTTTGTCTCCACATATCCGGTTTTAGCGTTAGCCACAGGTATTCCAAATGCGCCAGCTAGTCCAATGATAAGCAGTGTGACAAAAGTTGTACAACCAACAAGTACCGTTTCCAGCGTTCCAGTTTCAGGGCCGAGTAATTCATTTTTTTGTTTTTTTCATTTCATTTATTTGTTATCAGTCGATGAAAACAAACCAATTTTTTTTAATTTTATATCAAAAAAGCAACTGGAATAGCTAGATCGATACCCACTGGCCAGAGTTTGAGGCAACAACCACAATATTCGACGACGGCAAATGCTGCACATGTGACAAACAATGATATCGGCCATCCCCATCCATTTAATACAATAAAGGTAGGAAGAGACGATTTTAATTTTTTTTTTTTACTGATGTGGTAATCACAATTATTTTCTTTTCATCGCTTTTAATAGGCAGCAGCAGCTCCAATTGAACAGCAGTCATTGGCCAATGCTACGGCAACTATTGCACCTATGTCTACCAATATAAATACTTCATTACCAATTACGTCTGCATTCGTAAGTATTTTATTTATATTCCGAAATAAATCATTATTATCATTTCTTATTACTTATGTAAGATTTTGTTTCGTCAGCAGAACATTAGTCAGCAATCAAATACAAATTCTGTAAATAATAATGTTTTGCCAAAATCCACACCAACCACCAATATTTCGTAAGTATCATTTGAACAACACTGAGTCGCTTGACTGGATAATTAATCACATAAATCATTTCTGTAATTGTTTTTTCATTTATTTTTTTTCTTTTCAGACATCAAGGGGCCATGAAACCACCTACGTTGCCAAAGCCACCAATGCCCCCATGTCGAAAAAAGCCTGAATGAATTGAAAATGTATAATCATTTAAAAAATTCAAAAGAAAAAAAAAATAATCAGCTGTTCGAACACACAAAAAACTCAATCTGTCAAAACAAGAATATCATCGACAAATTAATCATATTTTTCGATTGGATTGTGGAAGCAATCGGAGCAATCTATTGTTGACAATTGAACTGAAGCTCTCAAAATTGCATTCCGAAAGCGAAATCATTCCGTCGTGTTGCAACAATTTAAATTAATTGGCGAATTGGAAATTGTTAGCTCTTATCAGATAATTGTAATGGATTTACAATTTGATAATGTTTATCAATGGGGAGGGGGGGACCGCCGGTGTTTAGATGAGTGTATTTCATTTCCAGTCGAGGATTTCCGAAGAGTTTTGTGATTATTTCTTTTTTTTTTCTGTTATGAACATCATCCAAATCATAAAAAAAAATTAACTGTTTCCATTAGTTTTTTCTTCCACATCTTCTCAAAAAAAAATCTTCGACAACTCATAAAACATTATTAGCACTGTATTCAGGAATTTATCAGTTTTCAGAATATACATATATACATATATATATATTTAAAATTGCCTGAGACCATTTGCAACGGCAACATCATATCTCGATATGGAAATGCGCAAAAATAGCATTGTAAATCGAAATGAATAAATTTCTTCTGAACATAAATTCTTTCGGTTTTTTTCATTTGTTTTTCTATTTTTTCTATTAAATAATACTCATTTTAGCTCGACGGTAGCACGCACCCTGAATGAATTTTCTCGAATTTTTCTCACAAAATCGTAAGTTACTTGCTATTTAACATTGTGTCCGATGAAGATTGTCAGCACTGTTTGCATATGTGCCAGGGCCGCAAACGATACGAAATCCGTACGAAGAAATCGGAGACGCGGTACAAATGTACGGCCATACATAGGTCTCTGTACATTCATATCGATTCTCCGATTTTTTCCATACGGATTTCGTATCGTTTGCGCCGCTGATATGTGTCGTTTCTTTTGAAAATTGGTGGCACCCATGCATTTCTAACGACAACAATTAATCGTATTTCGTTGGAAGTAGCACATGTATGGTATGGATATGCCACCGGAATATGTACATTTTATAAAGTGGAAACAAAAATAAGCATTACTTCTCAAAAGATTTCAATTCAGATTTTTATCAATGTTTTTGTTTTTTATCTTCGTCACTTGAACACAACAAACTAACTTGAAAATATCCTTATACGTTTCCATGATAGTATCCAATATCCAATGCCTATATTAATGTTGGTTGAATTTGAAGGCAAGTATTGTCGTTTAGATAGTCCTAATGAATGTATTTAACTCTGAACAAAATTCCTCTGGTCGATTAACAAAAAAAAAAAAAAAATCCGTTTAACCGGAAGCTGACTTTTATTGTTCTTCATTTTACTGATTACGATATGCTATAGCTTTGCTAACGACTTTATTTTTTGCCACTCATATCATCTTTTCAGTTGAGTGTGAAATTACGAGAAAAAAAAATTTACATTTGAAAATTTATTTTCTTTCATGCATACACAGTTTCCGTTCAGTAAGTTTAAGACGACATTTTCTTGCATTAGGTTTCTGATTTAATTGAATAAATCATGAGACTTTTATTGAACATAATTTTAATATTAATTTTAAACAGTTTTTGGTGTGAAGGTATAGTGAAAGAATAAAATTTTTGTCACATGCATGTAAATGTGATGCGTTGAACCTTGTTTTATTTGCTTTGATTTTCAAAAAAAAAAAAAAAAAAAAGGTCGCGAAACGAAATCGGTTCCCTGCCCTAAACCAAAACTCAAAAATGGATTAGTTCGGATCCGGAATCGTGGTAAAACGGCAAGATTTGTGTGTCACATTGGTTTTGAGCTGGACGGACAGAAGAACATTCTTTGTAAAATGGGACGATGGGATGCAGATGTACCAGTTTGTACAAGTAATTTTTCCGATTTCATAAAATTTCAAGAAATCGAGCAACTGACAGAGAGATAGAGAGAAACGTTTGAATTATTATTTTTGGTATTTGAATAGAAAGTGGATGCGAAAGCCCAGACCAACGATTACATGGTCAAGTTCAGGATGAAAAATCAATAGCCCGATTGTATTGTGACAAAGGATATAAGCGTTCAGGCAATTCAGTTGCTTATTGTGATGGCAGACATTGGGATCGTGAGTTGGGCGATTGTCGGTCGAGTATGGTTGATACCAAAGTTTGTGACTTTGAAGACGATTCGATATGTGATTGGACAAAAGATCCGAAAAATGATTTTCAATGGATGCGTAAAAATGGTTGGAAATCATTCGAAAAAATCGAAACTGGACCTAAACATGACCATACGGTATGAATAAATTCAACAATAATCAACGCATTGACTGTGAATAATTGAGAATTTATTTTTGATTTTTTTTTTTTTAATTTCAGACTGGTATACCATTGAATGGTTATTATATGGTGGCGGAAGCGACAAATCAAAATACAGCCAATAAGTCACGATTGTATTCACCAATTTATGATCCATCGGATTCATTAAATGCATGCTTTCGTTTTTATTATCACATGTATGGTGCTGTTGTGGGAACATTACGTGTTTATGTTAAACCATTAAGTGTTCAATTACACGATATGGATGACATTCAAAAAACGTAAGCTATTTGGAAATTTTTGCTAAGTAGTAAATCATAATTGATTGATTGATTGAGTGTCATTTGAACCGTTTATAAACTATATTCAGGACGGCTTATTTTGTGAAACAAAATTCACAAGGGAATCATTGGAACGAAGGATTTTTTCTATTGAAACCGATGCAGGAAAATTTTCAAATTGTTTTTGAGGCACGCGGGACTCGAGTGAATTCAATTTTTGACATTGCAATCGATGATGTGGCCCTAATGAAAGGCTCCAACTGTACAAATAATCAAATTGACACTTCTGTTATTGAAGATGATGGAATTTATTCCATTCAAACTTGTGCCGATCGTTGCCATGAAAAAGAATCGACAATATTCAACAAGACACTATCAATAATGCAACCGATGATTATGATCAATGGTAGCATACATGAAAAGTGTGATTGTCATACAGAGTGTGCGGACTTGAATACATGTTGTTTGGATTATAAATCGATTTGTAAGTTGATTTTAATTTGTAAATTTTGCTAAGTGATCGCAATCGAAAAGTTTCTTTTTATTTGTGTGTTGTAAGGTGACGGCCCGAATGAAGATTATTCGTACGATACAACGACGATCACCGACATAACAACAATAATGTCTGATATTTCAACGACAGCCGAACCGGTGAATATTTCGGCCAAAGACACACCAATCTCAACAATGATATCATCCATTCCAATAACTACAATCACTCCGATTAAACAAATTGAGCGTCGGATGACGACAAAAGCAACCACTACCACTACTACTACCACCACCACCACAACTACCACCACCACCACCAGTTCAACGCCAAAAATTCCAAAACCAATGCCAACTTTGCCCAAATCTCGAATTCCAACCACAATAACAACATCGACTTCAAGTGTGACTCCCAAGCCTAAAAAACCGAAATTGATTTTCAGCGCTGGAACCGTTAAACCGATTAAACGAATAATAAAATCAAAAGAATCAACAAACATAAAAGAAAATCACCCAAAGCCACATACAAACGAATCCTATTTTATTCGATTGTCATTTTTATTGATTGGATGTGTTATGGTGATATGTTTGGTCGCATACTTAAAATGTTCAAATAAATGGAATCGATACAATAGCCAATCAATTGAATACAAATCAAATTATCATTTGAAATGTATGGAAGAGCCATTAGTTGATGATGATAATGATGATGCATTCGCTTCAAACGATTATATAAACGGTGCATGTATCATTGAAGAAAGACAATTGGATAAAAATACATTGATTAAAGAAAATGTGGCTGCAGCTCGATCAATTTCAAAAAATCATTCAAAGTCTCATAAATTAGCCAAAATCCGAAGACCAACCACACACAAAAAGCACATCGATCAGTATAGCGATGAACAATGTTTAACTGAAGATAATGAATTTATGGATTTTTTGTTGCAAACCAGTGTCTCTTAATGGAATAAACCCTATTCAAAGTGAATGCCACCGGTACGGCTGTTCAGTGCGCAGCGAATTTTACGCTAAACAATCATGTTCATTTGAGATCTGACAACGTTCGATGTGATGATAATAAATAAGAGAAAAAATTAATTGTTTTTTTTTTTTTACTTCACAGAAAAAATTTAATTTAAATGAGAAAATGAACTTATGAATAGTTTCATAATAAATTTAAACTACTTACATTTTAACTGCATGTTGTTTGAAGTATATAAAAGCCTGTTTCATGAAGATCGATTTAATATACTGTGTTTGGTTCGCACGTTCCATTATTCGAGCTTCATTAGGAGGAAAACCCTTAAAATGATTTAGTATCGATTCCAGATGGATTTGGACATTTCTGCCTTCAAATTGAAAAAATACGGTCTCATTGGTTCTTGGATGAGGAAAAATCGAGGAAAAACTAGCATTTATAAGCAGCAAGCAAGCAGGGAAGCCCAACTTGCTTGCTTCTGCTATGAACAATTTGCCTGTTGCTTACTAAACTTGCTACTAAAACCTGTCGTCCACAATACAAGGCTATGGCTTTCTGAGTCCATCATTTTGAATGTTTGGTTGTTTTTTTTTTTATCCTTGTATTGCTATTTTTTGTTTTGTTTGAATTTACAGTCAAATGAATAATACTTGAAACTTAGGATATTTGACTGTATTCATGTAGAAAACATACAGTTTCTGTCTTTGGTATTTTTAATTTTCAAATGCAATTCAAATTTTTGTTTTTCGAAAGCCCTGCATTGAAAATGTCACACCTTCTATTTCAGATGATTCATATTTCAGCTAAATTTTCCTAATTGTCTCACAAAAACGATAATTTTCCAGATTAATACGTAGCTAAAATTAGAAAACAAACATATTTTTCATTCACAAACGCAAATATTAATGCCACATACTTAAAATCTGAATCTGTGTTAGTGAACAGTAAAACCGTATACATGTTTTGAACAATAACACAAGTTTAATTCCATTCGAAAATTGATATTTGCGTTTGTGAATGAAAAACATGCCTGTTTTTTGTAATTTCAACTATGTTTTCTCCTAGAAAATGTTTGCTTTTTGTGAGACAATTGCTGAAATATGAATCGTAAGAAATTGAACGTATAATCGAAAAAAACACATTTGAATTGAATTCGAAATTAAGAATATCAAGGACAGAAATTGTTTGTTTTCTACGTGAATACAGTCAAATATCCTAAGTCTCATGTATTATTTGTTCAACTATCAATTCGAATAAAGCAAATAATGATGATATGAGTCATGAGTCACTTCAACCATAAACAAGGGTCTCATTTATCCTGTATTTTGCGGGATTATTTTAAACTTTTTGTGAGAATGTAGACAGGTTCTTCGGAAAACCTGTAAATACTATAATTTTTTCTGTATTTGTATAACATAAATACAGTATTTGTCTTAACCACTTTACAACGCATGAAATTAAAAAAAAAAATGGAATTAAAATGACTGACGTCACACCAAATGTGGGCAACACAAATCACAAAACACAAGAACAGAACCCATATTCCTGCATTTAAAGTTGAGAATTCGACCAAAATGATTTAGAGCGCATATTTTTCATTATTATGCAAATACAATTGCGTATGACAAATCGTTTTCATAAGAGACGGTTACGTTTGCGTGATTTATCATATGTCGCTATATTCATTTAAATTTAATATCATCGATGGTAATATCCCGGACTGTTATCCACCACAATGAGCCAAAAGACAAGTGGAAATGATGGATTAAGCTAAATTGTTGAATTGTCAATTTTTTCGGCTCATTGTATTCGGCCAACAACTGTATTGAAATATCATTCATAATTGTCGTGAGAATTATGGAAGAAAAATCAGATTATCAGTACTTATACATTACATGTACGAAGCAGATATTTGATTCATCTTATATATTGTGTTCATTTTGAAGACATCATCATCATCCAATCATTTATTAAAGTTTCAAAACGTGTCGAAATTTCATTTATTGATAGCAAATATTCGATCAACTCTATAACTGAATTTATCAACTCACTATTTCAATTGACATAATGATAATTTGTATGTCTGTATTTACTTGTATATTTTTAGAATTTTGAATTTTTTATTGAAATCGATGAATAATAATTCGAAGAAAAATAAAAAGCAGACCTCATCGAAGTTTGGTGATGTGGAACTCAAAATTTGGCTATATAAATCAACGATCCAATGCCATACACAAGTCAGTAGCTGAAAAAATATCGTGTTAATAGAATAATTTCTAAAATGAAAGCGATAATAATAATAATATACTATTGCATGGCACTATTGCCTCCAATTGTACGTGCAAATTTTTCCGTTATAAATTATTTATTAATATTTCGATAACAATTTACCAAATAATTCCAACAGATTCACGGTGTCCGCAGTAGTATCAATAGTAACATGAATCCTGCTAGTGATTACAGCAATGATGACAGTACTTGCAGTACTGCAACCTCATCAGAATGGGAGCCAGCTGACGATTTCCCGACGCTCAGGGCTGATGTTAACACTTTCATAATACATCCATACCATCTAATCAATGGTGTATTCAAACCATTAGAATATTTTATGGAGACCGATTTAAGTCTGGTCTATAAAGGTAGAAAATTGCTAAGTTATAGCCATTTGTTTTTTACTAAAAAAAAAAAATTTGTTTACTTTGCCAGGTAATTTAACGATGGCAAATGGTTTAACAAAGACCGTGGCCATGAAATTTACACCATTCAAACCGGGACAAAAAAGCCCAGAATTGGGAAGTTATCAATTGTTAGGAGCAAATGGAAATTCAACAACCGAAAAATACGGAATCTCAACCGTTTATTATCGTGGTAAATGGAAAAATTATTTTATGGTAGGCATTACCTTGCACGATCCAGAATTCCGGAATAAAGCTATGGGAGAAGATGGTTTGGTCGATGAAGCATTCCAAAGAATACCTGATTTATATCAATCTCTTGAATATTATCATATATGTCTCGAATTTATATTAGCATTGAAGTATATACATAGCCACGGTATCTGTCACGACTATATCGATAAACTTAAGTTAATGTTTCGATCGAATCGCGGCTTCATAATCGGTGAATTATGATCAATTATTCATGGTTAAAATGAAAAATAACTGTTTTGATTAATATCCATAGATTTTGATTTTTCTTATCGAGTGAACGAAGTTTGTAGAAATGACGATCTTTTCAGCCTTATGAAAGCGCTGGATTCTTTGTGGGCTGTTAATTTGGATTTTTCAAATCAACACAGGCTATCTGTAAGTCCATAATTCATAATTATTAATTATGAAAAATATCACCGGTCTCAGAATTATTTTTTTTTTAACAAAATACAATTTCATTTCGATTGACAGGATAGTATTCGACGACTCCAAAACGAAGCACTGAAAACGATTTTTACATTATTTGAACGAAACGGAAGGCAAGGTAAAATTGAAACTGAAAAGGGAAAAATACAAAAAAAAAAAAAAGGGAATACCAATTGATTAAATTATTTTCTATGTAAATACATGATGTAGGTGTTCGAATAGATTACGATGGAATGTACAGAGCATTCGCTGCGAAGATTCAAGGTTTGGGACACGAGGGGCCATTTATATTTTCTTGGATGAATGAAGAACAATGGAATGATCTAATGGATGGCTCACCTCCATTATGGGAACAAAATCAACATCCACAAATTGATAGCATTCTTGATCCCTATCGATGAAACCAATTTGATTATCCGAAACCAGATTTTATTCTTGACGCCACTTAAGATTTTTCTTCCATCATTTTTAAAAAGAAATATTTTTTTCCATTTACCATTTGGAATATATATAACAGTTCCAATAGTGATAACTTGTATTTTACATATATGTAAGTGTATGTGGAATCGATATCGAATAATAGCAAATAAAAATAAAACAGAGCTCAATGTTTACTCATCGCATTTTTTTTCGTTTCATTTTTTTTTTTTTTTGCGACAGTATCTTTTTCTGATCATGCATAAAGATCTGGTAAATAGTGAATTTCTACTGAGTTTTAAAATTGAAGACGATAATAATATTGTATTGTTAAGCTAAATGTGACAAAATAATCCAAAATAACGGAATCATCAATAATAGGTGTATTCAGGCATATTTTTTGGCGGAGGCAGCCTTAGTAATACAAAAGCAGGAAAAAATTTCAAATTAAAAACGTCGTAGATGAATTATTGATTCGCAATTTTGTGAAGAAGAAAAGAAGGTAGCGATCCATACGGCTTACAAGATTAACCATATCAAGAAACAGATTTTTTTTTTTTTGCTATAAATATCCCAGAAAATGATGCAAACACCATTGTTGAGTTTGAATATTTGAAAATAAAAACAAGAGATTTTGCTTTGCTTTGTTTCGACATTTATTCAAACAAATAATAATAATAATAATAATTCCAATGAACATTATATGCAACCATTGCCCCAACATGCACACCATGGAATTTTCCCATTTTGTGTATGTGATGTAATGGAAAGTTTCCGTTTTGATAGCGATCTTTGACTTAGACTCGTTGATGATTCTCGTGATGAACCACCAAAACTATTACACATAGATGTAGCTGTCGATCCTATCATAATATTATTGGCATCACATGGGCCAACCGATGCTTCCACTGCAATTATAATTTGAATAAATGGAATAAATTGAATGTTATTGTTAGACATAATGACATGGATATGTTACAATAACCAACTTTTATGATGATGATGGTGATTGTGAGCTCTATGACAGTTATGTCGGCCATGATTTTTGCAGGGCACATTATATTCGGAATAATGTGGACTCTGATATGATGGTATCAATCCTATGTCTGAATGCCTTCTTGGGCCAAATGCCTGCAAGTATCCGAAAGAATGACAAAAAACAGAAAAAAAAGATTTAATTCGAATTCATTTCAGAAACTTTTCAGGAAAAACCAAATATAACTGACCAATGGAAAAAAGATTTTTTCCCCCGTTTATAGCCAAAAAATGAGCTCGCTGGATATAATAGAGATCCGAATGATTCGTCATTGAATTTACGATTGCAAGAGGATCGCCGCAATTGAAATGTGGTCGGTGTTAGTGCGTTCGATTCATCAGCATCGCAATCTGTACAATTTGCATCACAATCGTTTGAATTTGATGGCATTGTTTCATGTTGTGTCCCTATTGGTTTACCATTAAACTGTATTGATACTCTGCGTCCGCATTTAATTTGATCATTTAATTCATCTTTCGGTTCGTCTTCGTAATCGTCATCATTATTCTCATCCGAATTCTACAATTTAAAAGTATTATTCGGTATGACTGAACCATTTAAAATGCATACATTTATCGTCGGCGATTCCCTTACCTGAACCACATTATTTGAATTGAAAATGGTTGATGATTCACTTTCACTGGTTCTTTTTACTTTTTCTATACCAGACGCATTTCCGTACAGCCCATTATGGATATTCTCCGATGAATATTTGATCCAGTCAGTTTTGGCTTTTTCGAATGTTATACTTGGTGAGGGAAGTATTTCTTCAGTTTTTGTGCTATTTTTGATGTTCGACGACTCTGGTTCGTCTTCTAAACGATTGTTCGATGCTGTATATACGAATCGATTGGGCAAAAGTTTCATAGCCGATGGTAGCGATAGACTAGCTTCCAGATCTGAATCATTTGAATTGACCGAAGTTGAATATTTGGATTGATTGCCATTATAGGTAAGCACTAAGCTCATTTCGGTTCGATATGGATGCGATAAATCTGAATCATTTGATCTATTTACTTCGGTGTTTTTATCATTTAAATTTTGTTGCAATCGTAATTCATTTGCATCAATAGGCACGTTATCCTTTCTCATATCATGTAAACCATTATCTGAAAACTTTAATTGATATGTTAGCCAATTTTAGCTAGCTTCTTCGAATCAATCACAAATTTACAGATTAAAATCTAAATTCACCTCTGTTTCATTGTCACTGGCAACATTTGCATAAATTGGACATTTCAATGGTTTGTGTGGCTTTCGAATGGTGGCAATTTTCTTTGTTTCAGTTGCTAAAACGTTGTCAACGCAAACATCAGGACGTTCATTTTGATTTACAGCCGATCTTGACAAAAGCTTTCGTTTCGATTTCAATGGTGCAAATGACAAAAACTTTGGTACAGATGCATTTTCACTGGATATTGCAGGGCTAATTTTGACTTCAGATTCTGCTGAACTATCTTCCTGGTGTACGCAAAACGCTTCATTATTATTTTCCATTTCCATTTTAATCAATGTATCTGAATGGATTCAAAAGGATCAATATAATTCTATAGTTAACATAAATATTGAATTTTTATGTGATATGGTCGGGGCTTTACCTATATTCGGTCCAATGTCTCTGTATGACAAATTTTCAAAATGTTCCAATGGTGGAATGGTTGATTGAAATTCAGAAATTTCGGTGCCGTCAATTTTCAAACGATCTGTTAAATTTTTATTCAATTGATTTTCGACTTGGTCTTCACCATTTGACAAACATTCTTCCGAAACGATTGATAAATGATCAAAATTTATATCGATTTTGTCATTTCGTTGTGACTTTGGAGCCGAAACAGTTGATACTCCGCTGATGGGTTTTTGCATTTTGTCCAACTTGACTACATTTTCTGTAGCCAAAACATTGAATTGATTCGTGCATTGCTCATTTTCATGGCACATATCACAGCTTATGTTATCCTGATGAAGAAAAAAAGAAAACACAATTCACCAACAAAAATCATCGATTCAACAAAAAAAAAAAAAAAAAAAAA
>GL501511.1:2647204-2659143 GCA_000149185.1 Mayetiola destructor
CACACACACAGATTAGATGGGGGAAAAAACATGAAATTTTGAGAAAATTGTTTTTTTTTTTTTTTTTCTAAATCAATATATCCATGAATGTAATTGCCTCACAAATGGCGTATACTTTATTTTAATAGAAAAATTTGCAGCACATTATGGAAAATTTGTACACTTCGATTATGTGTTATTGAATGAATAATGATCGATTTTCTAATTGACTAATTCGCACCGAATAAATTAGAAATACAAGACAGCGCTCAGATCAATCTGATTATAATGCAACTGCGATACAATACGGAATGATGAATTCAATCACCAAAATCATCAAACTATGGATCAACACGTAGATTCCTATGGGACTATAGGCTTCTTCATCTTATATATTTTTTTTTTCACATTTATTTTTCTTTAAATGAATAAACAGTTGAGACAGAGTTCGACGGTCATCGGAATCATTGGTATGCACCGCAGGTCGTACTCAACCCAAACCTAATGTTAGCAATCAAACGAATGGCTCAACATACCGAATCCGGTAATTCGTTCTTGATATTCACATTTCAGTGCAAAAAATCTTAAATTATGTGAGGAATCCCGCGGCTTCAAAACTTACGAAAGGAAAAAAATGAAAAACAAAACATTTGTAACTGCACTGTGGTGCATAAAAAGGAAAAATCTTTTTCTCATGTTTGGATTTAGGTTTTTCGTTTTTCCTGCTCATTCGCATGCTCATCATTTGAATTTTAAATCAACGTTGTTATTCACATGTGTGTGCCTGATTCCCTTGTTCTTATTTACAATGATATACGTATAAATAAATCGAGCGAAATTAACATGCGGACTGTCTTTTGATATTATTTATTTATTTATTTTTTATTTTTTTCTCTCTTTTTCTTTCGGGGTTTTCGGTGCTTGTTGATATTCCTTTGCCGCATCAATTAACATATGGAACTGAGGATTTTGGTCCCGTTAAAAGTGAATCGATTCATTATCAAAATGTATATATTTTTTCAAGCATCTCAAATGATCATAATGATGCAGCCGCAATTGTTCTTTTCCCTACAAAATATACTGCGAACGTATCGAAATCAATCCTAAACGGAAAATCTCACAAAATTTTCTTTTTTGTGTTTTTTTTTCCTCTCACTCTGCTCTGCTTTTGTGTTTTGCTCGTGAACTGATTCCTTTACTTTTCCAGTACGTTTTGTAGTTGTCAAATGTCAATATGTTATGCCAGATCTATATGCATGATCAGAAAAAGATACTGTCGCAAAACAAAACAAAATGAAACGAAAAAAAATGCGATCAATAAACATTGAGCTCTGTTTTATTTTTTATTTGCTATTATTCGATATCGATTCCACATACACTTACATATATGTAAAATACAAGTTATCACCATTGAAACTGTTATATATTCCAAATGGTAAATGGAAAAAAATATTTTTTTTTAAAATGATGGAAGAAATAGCGTCTAACAGGACAAAGATTAAAATCTCGTTTCGAATAATCAAATTGGTATCATCGATAGGGATTAGCAATTTTCTCAATTTCTGGATGTTGATATTGTTCCCATAATGACGCTGAGCGATCCGTTATCTCCTTCCTTTGTTCTTCATTCATCCAAGAAAATATAAATGGCCCGTTGTGTTCCAGACCTTGAATCTTCGCAGCGAATGCTCTGTACATTCCATTGTAATCTATTTTAACATCTACATCATGTATTTATGTAAAAAATAATTTAATCAATTGGATTTCTTTTATTTTTTTTTTTTTTGTATTTTTTTCCTTTTTCATTATCAATTTTACCTGGATCAATGTTCTGTTCAAATAATGTGAAAATCGTTCGCAGTGCTTCGTTTTCGAGTCGTCCAATACTAGCCTGCCAATCGGAATGAAAATGATTTTATTGAAAGAAAAAAAAAGAAAAAATTCTGAGACCGGTGATAAAATCATGATTTTTGAAACTTGTGGACTTACAGCAGACCACAAATATTTCAGCGAATACATAAGATCGGACAGATTGGTCTTTCTACAATCTACCCCACGTGGACCTTGACTCACTAGATAAGATGTTCCAAAATCTATCGATATTAATCAAAATATTATTTTCCATTTTAATCATAAATAGTAATAATTGATCATAACTCACCGACTATGAAGCCGCGATTCGATCGAAACATTAAATCATTCTTATCGATATGGTGGTGACAGACACCATGGCTGTGCATATACTTCAATGCTAATATAAATTCGAGACATATATGATAATATTCAAGAGATTTATAATTCTCATCCGTTTCTATTAATGGTGTATCGAGCAGTTTTTTGTTCATGTTTAACGTGAATTCTGGATCGAGCAAGGTAATTGCTAACAATGTACACTCATTCCATTCACCATGATAATAAACGTTTGGGATTCCGTATTTCTCGGTCAATGAATTTCCAACTGCTTCTAACCGACGATAAATATCTAATTCTGATGGAATATTGGCCGAACTACGACATACAAATGGTGAAATTTTCATGGCCACGGGCAATAATTTACCACTTTTCATCTTTAAATGACCTAGCAAAATAAAGAAATTGTTTTTTTTTTAAGGCTGTAACCCATGGGGCTGAGATCAATAGAAAATGGAAATGCATAGACAACACGATAGAACGAAAAGAAATTGAATCGAAAAGTCCCTTGCTACAATCTACCATTGATTTACCTTCATAGATTTGACTGTGCTTGCCCTTTTTAAGATGTTTTAATGGTATGAATACTTTGTTGATTGTTCCCTTATTTTTTATAATATCCTCAACATTATCCCTGATTTCCTCGAGTGGTGCGTTATATGTTTGTGAGGTTGCAGTACTGCAAGTACTGCCATCATTGCTATAATCACTAATAGGACTGCCGTGATCACTAGCAAAATTCATGTTACTACTGATACTACTGTCACCACTGTGGACACCGTAAATCTGTTGGAATTATTTGGTAAATTGTAATCGAAATAATAATAAATAATTTATAATGGAAAAATTTGCACGTACAATTGGAGGCAATAGTGCCATGCAATAGTATATTATTATTATTATTATCGCTTTCATTTTAGAAATTATTCTATTAACACGATACTTTTTTAGGTACTGACTTGAATATGGCATTGGATCGTTGATTTATATAGCCAAATTTTGAGTTCCACATCACCAAAATTCGATGAAGTCTGTTTTTTATTTTTCTTCGAATTATTATTCATCGATTTCAATAAAAAAATTCTAAATTCTAAAAATATTCAAGTCAATACATAGACATACAAGTTATCATTATGTCAATTGAAATAGTGAGTCGATCAATTCAGTTATAGAGTTGATCGAATATTTCCTATCAATAAATGAAATTTCGACACGTTTTGAAACTTTAATGAATGATTGGAGGATGATGATGATGATGACAGCAACAACAATTGCGATTGTAAATGGAACAAAATGCTACCATTCATGATCCATAACATGCATCACAACAATTTTCGGCATATTTTCTATGATTTTTCGATTTTTTTTGTTAAATTGATTTTGGAATACAACAAAATGGTCCTTCAACACGTCTGTGCACATTGAGCATATAACACACTATCCTGCACATTGGGAGAAACAATGATTTGTTGAATGTTTTTTTCTGTAATGCTCATGGTTGAAAGGGATCAAGTCACAGCCGAATATATATATGAATAGAATGGAGAAAAAAATGAAGAAGAAGAAAAAAAAACAGCAACAAATAAGAAATAATTGCGTTCATTATTTATTTTGTTGCTTTTACGAATTCTCAGTATATCTTTACGTATAAAAATGAAATGATGTTCGTGTGTGTCATCTGTAGGAAGGGTGAATGGATGCATAGAATTTCATTATTCCTTTTCGCGTGTGCTTCTTATTAAGATGTTCAGAATGTTTAAGCATAGTTACATAAGGCGCTGTTCAAAATTTACACCTATATTTAAGATGGACTAAATGAAAGTCTCTGCTTCGTAATCATTCGTTTCCATTTGTCATTTGCCTCATTGTAGTGAGTAATAGTAGTCTGGACAAACCGTTAAGTAACGGAATGCTACGGAATATCGATGCGTCGACCCCTAAGCTATGCTGTTAGTCGAATGTATACGAAAGATACATGTCATAATATAAAAATCAAAATATATTTTCTCAAATTTTATGAGTACAAATCAAATCATCCGTTTTATTTTTCATCTTAATTAACTAGTTTATTTACACAACATGCAAACTAATCTACTAATATTTTCATTGTTTTTTTTTTAATTATTATTTGCTTTGCTCCAAAGAGTAAATTCTGATGGGCAAATGGAACGTGGAGATACATTTTACCATTAAATATTCATATCTATCATTTATCTTATTGGTTTCTTTCATGGGGCAAGATTATTCGAATACGGATGGTCCTCAAAAATGCAAAGTAACCGATTTTTTTTCGTTTTTTTTTTTTTGTAGAATTTTACATTTCTGAGTGCCCTTTGTGCCTGCAGTTAAATCTCTATAAAAGGACCATTTCTCATTTGTGGACCAATTGGCCGGCAATCAAGTTGGTCCTTTTAGAGAAACTATACCTGTATTTGAAAAAGTTTTATCGATGCTCAAATATTGCTAAATTTTTTTGCATTTCATGGGTTTTGCGTTGCTTTTGTTTCTTCATTTTCAATGTGATAAATTGCCTTTTTTTTTTAATTTGCTGTCCTCGAAAGTGAGATTTGCAATCGTTTATTATTATTATAACTTGAAGACGACGTACGTTTTTGAAATTTAAATATATATTTCAAATAAAACGATTGATTTCGTTTTTATCATCGATTGCGCCCACGAATTTACAGGTAATTCGCATTCGATTTTTCATTCTTTTTCTCAATTTACAACTATAAACTTTACATATCAACATCGAGCTGTCTGTATCGCCTTCGAGCTTCTTTCATCATTCATGAATGGAATTTCGATTTATTACTAAAATGTGTTTGTGATGTCATGGGAGTTGCACTTTATTCTGGTATTAAAATATCTGAATGAAATTACATGAAATGATCACGCATAGATCTGTGTTGTGTTGTGTTTATTGAATTAAAGAACTCTCGTAAAACTTCCATGTAAATTCGTTTTTTAAATCAATTGTAGTCCACACACAATTGATAGATTGAAACGTTCATGTTACAGTGGCCAAAGATGGCCACTGGTTTGTTCATTCGCCTGGATAAATAATCCACTTAAATCTAAATTTTGATTGGGCCGATATTTCCAAGATTATGGCAACACTTTTTACTCAATATCTATTTATATAATTTTATACGAATCATTTGAAATGGTTGTGAATTATTATGAATGGATTAAAATTAGAAATGTTGGCATTAAAATGGACTTGGCTGCCTTTACAATAATTTCTAAACGTTTTTTTTTCGTTCGTTTGTTTTTGTTTTGATTTAATCTTGTCATTAAATATCGAACCTATCACGAAACACATAAAGTTTTATCAATATTTTTGTTAGTTTTTTTGTTAGTTTGTTTTTTATCATTTATGAGTTGGGCAATGGTTCCAGATAACACACAACGGTATTATTTTCATTTAGCATTGCTGATATATTGCGTCCTAATGGATGCTTTGGCTCTTGTTGTGACTGCACAGTCCTAAAAAATGAAATCATTTCTATTAATTCATATTCGAAAAGGTTTTTTTGAATTTTTCCATCGAGCGATAAATTTCCAATTAAAATCTATACCTGCTGTGAAGATGCTGCTGTTGTTGTTGTTGTTTGGATGGTGATCCAAGAGACGTATGACTTCCGTCATTATTTGTATTTGCTATGCGATGCTTTTTTCTTGTTGTCGTATCACCGTCTTTCGGCTTTTTCGTTGGCGAATGTAGATAATTTATGTCTTTTGTTAAGCGCAATTCGTTCGTATCTGAAATAAATGCAATCAAAACAATCACAAAACATTCGACAATTGAATCCAGCCAATCTCTTCATCAAGTGATCAAAAGAAATTTATTCTGTTTTTTTTCTTTTTTTGGTTTTACCATCACAGTTTTCATTTCGACCTAAAATCTCCTCATAAACTGGTTCTTCATCACCATAGTATGGCTGTGTTTCGGAACCAGTAATTATTTGTCGTCCTCCTCTCGAACCATAACTGTTGCTCAGCCAAGAATGACGATTATTCATATCGTTTACGGCTGAACCTGGTCCTGGTCCTGGTCCCGGTCCCAGGCCGCATACATTACGTGTACTATGCGACGGTGATTGTGAAATATTTTCGGGCATCTGATACTGCATCAGATTTTTTCGATGCGATGGATAATTGTGTGTTTGTAACAATTCCGTGCTATTACTACCACCAATTGAATATTTGTGCATTTGATCATCGTTATGTTGATAGCGTGATTTTAATTGGTAACTGGTTGGATCAACGGTTCCAGTCCAACATGAATGTTTCAATGGTGATGATAACATTTGTTGTGTTGCATTTGATCCCTGTGATTTTAATGTTTTGCTGCTGTTGGCCATTTTTCGTTCATAGTACATCATTTTGTTGTCATCATCTTTTGAAAAAAGCAAAAAACAAAAAAAAACGTATAAAAAATATAATTTTTAGAAATGGTTGAATAAAAAAATAGAGAAATTTTCTCATTCGTAATTTACCTGGCAATTGGTGAAACTGTTGAATTTCCGCCGAATGCGGATAAATTAATTCGGGATTTTGAAAATCCTGATATTGATGCTTGTGCGTATGGATACCTCCTGTATTTGCGGAATATTTTGAAATACCGCCGCCCATTGTACCCATTGGACCGCTTCTATTTTCACGTAATGTGCCCGAATAGACGCCAACCGTTGGACCTTCATCGAATAGTGTGACATTCATTGAAACATAAAAAAAAACCAAAATTGAATGGCTTTGCTATACTTACGTTGTGATGACGCATGATGATGACGCATCAATGTACTCGTTTGATTATGTGATTGATGTATTGGTGATCCAGATAAAAATGTTCCAGCTACATTGGCCGCGTCTGAATTGGATTTTTTCTTGGTCGATACATTTGATGTAGGCAACAAAACATTTGCACTCAATGCATTGTTTGTTGGACTGGCCGATGGTCCTTGGTCCTCACTTGTATCCACATTACAAAGCAAACATTGCGGTAACCATGAATCTTTTACGATTTTTTGATATTCACGGCGTATCTGTATACCGAAATACAAACAATTTCATCATCAATAACAATATCTCTATTTTGTTTTTTTTTTTATTTCTCCAAATACTAACCCGTTCATTCTGCATACAATGGAAACAAAGTACGAATGCACCCTGAACAATATTCAATACAACAAATCCATAGCCATAAAATGAAATGCTCGCCTGAACATTTGTATCATATAATGACGAATAGTTTCCAGCTGAATTATATAAATGGTGTAATTTAACCATATAAAAGTACGCACAGAACCAACAGGCAACAAAAATTATCTCAAAAACAAATGATCCACGCAAATTGAGTCTGTAGAATAGATATAATCAAAATTGTGTTGACATGAATGCAAAAAAAAAAACCAAAAATTTGAATGAAAATTTCCGAAAATACTGACCGAATGCTGGCCAATCGAGATTGTTCTTTGTTTTTCAATACAAGTTTGCATTTTTTGCGTAAAACATTCGCCGACAATATAACATACACGAAATTTGCCTAAATAATTCGATAAAATTTTTTTTTAAGAGACAATATTAGAAATTGGATTGCATATACATTTCAAATGACACACAATTGACATTCAAATTTAATTACCACAATATAAACGAGACAAGGCATTACAAATGTCACATAAAATAGATAGCTTTGTTCCATCCAAACGCATGCATCTGCTTTAATTGTATATGCGCTCGGATCGATTCCCAATGAAATTGCAACTATTGTGAACGATAAGCCATATGTCATCAAATAATATGAAATGACACGCGATGAACTTTCAACTTCCAAAAGAATTTCTTCGGTCGTGAGTGTTATATATGATTGAAAGCCTGGAAAAAAATGTGTGTGTGTTTGTTTGTTTGTTTTTTTTTTTTTTTTGATTTTGGAAAATATTTTATCCAGAAAAAGGAAAACAAAAACAAAATGAAGAAAATTGTCAATGAATTCTTCGCTTAATGCGCTTACCTTCCAAAAATATCCAACTAACTGTGCACAGGAATGCACAATGCAAAAATGATGTTGTAAAACCACACAACATGCTCGATTCATTTTGAACATTTCCCAACCAAATGAGAACTTCAGTTACTAATAAACAGATGTATAAATTTTTATAAATTGTCGTTCGATTTGACTGTAGAAATGAGAGAGATAAAGAGAGAGAGAATATTAAAAGAGGTATTAGTATCATGAATTTGGAATATACGTTAAATTTTTGATAATAAATATCATCTACAAAACAAAAAAAAAATTCTTATTAGTCTTACGAAATTTTAGAGCCAAAAATGTCAAACACAACGACAATTATTAACAACAAAGTAATGCACCTAGAATTTATAGTTTTCTAATCGTGAATGGTTTTTTTTGTTTGTCTGTAGGTGTATGCGTGTGTGTGTGTGTAATTAATTAATTAAAAATTAATTTGTACAAATGAAAATAAAATGAAATGAAAAGAGAAAAGAAAAAAAAATAAAAAGAATCGTGACAATTCCAAGTTTTATTTCATTTCAAATAAAATATGATTTTTTGTTGATGTTTCTGAATTGAATGAATCTTCCTTCTGATGAATTAGCGATTAGTACCGTTTAATGGTTGAATAAAATGCATGGCTTTACATGATCTTAAATATGATAATAACTAGAAACTAAAATGTTTGTCCATGAAAAAAATAAAAAATAATTAGTAAAAAAATAAAAAAAAAAATCGAAATGGAAAATTGCTCTGAATTGTGATGAATTTGAAAAAAAGGGGGGTTCAATGAATTTGTTCCCTAAACAACTAAACATAACATATTTCATTTTAAATCTAATGCAAAGCAATTTTGAAAATAACAATTGCAATCACCAAACTCAATGCATTTATGAACAAAATCAATAATATAATGAATATCGTTCGATTCAATGAAAATTGTGCATTCGATTGACAAACTTGGTTTGACATTAAATTTTGTTGTTGTTGTTGTTGTTGCATTTGTAGCTGTGACACTTGTGGCTCATAATTTATAAAATTATTTAATTTACTACAATAAATTGATGATGTTTGTTGGGGTGAATATTCACAAAGTTCAAAATTTTGTAAATTATTTGATTGTTGTGATGTGCCTTGTTGTTGTAATTGACTTTGTATAAAATTATTTCGTTCAATAATACAATTTAAATTGCTTTGATCATCCAATCGATTACTATTAGTTGTTGTGGTTGTTGTTGTTGTTTGTATATGTAATGGATTTGATCCATTATTACTATTATGATTATTATTTATATTATTATTGTTTTGTTGTTGATCGGTTCTTACCTTAATAAAAATGCCATTAAACAATTTTAATGTTAACAGGGCTATTACTATAAATATAATACATATGGCAATGCTAATTGAAATTAGAATGCGCATATTTTCATCGATAATTCCAATTTGTTGAATAAATTGCGCTGTATCGTCAATAACATCCATTAAAATGGCAAAATTTGTCAAATGATTGCACATGCAAATTGTATGAGTTCGATTTGTTTGTTCGATATGACATCCATCTTCGGACCAGGCACTGTTTGTTTGAGTTGTTTTTTTTTTTACAAAAAAAAAAAGAAAAAATAGTTAAATAAAATTCATATTCAATGATGGAAAAAAAAAATGTTTCATTCATGAACATACTGATCTATATAGTTCCAGAAGACACATGACGGATTTGTAACATTATCGATTTGTAAATGCTTCAAAATCAGCCGTATCGGTTGTGATAATTGAATGTGACGCCCTTTTCCTAGACTAGCCGATATCACTTTACTATTTAAAATACGTTGACGTGGCTGCATTTGTGTTACATTCAAATTTTCCTTTCCAGTGCCAGCATATTCGGTTGGACCTAATCAAAAATATAATAATAGTACTTATAGTTTATAAAGTATGCATGCATGCATACGTTTACACATCATACCTGGCATTTCACTTTGATCGATATCATTGTTATCGAATGCTTTAACATCGTTTACATCCGATGGATGTAAAATGGATTCAAGACGATCAAATGCTACAAATACAATACGCACTAGGCCACCTTCACTATTTTCAATGAGAGCCTCACGTGGCAATTCAATTGTGTCATCAGTCATATGCTCCATTTCAATGCTCGAATCGGGAAAAATTTGATTGCCAGCTATATGCTTTGTTTCGATAACTCGAACGGATAATACTTTATTTTCCAAAATGGGCGATAAAGGCAAAAATTAATTTTCGGAATTTTTTATAGTGTCCTCCAATAAAATTGGAAATTTTGACATATTTTGTACAGAACTTACAGATATTTTTCACTTTTTGAACAACATTACGTTCGGCGGCTATCGTATCAGCCAATAGAAAAGCATTATCTTCTAAGCCGGTCAATAATGATGTTGCAACTCGCATTTGATCCTCAAAGCTTAAATCCATCCATGAATATTGTTGAGATTCGTCCAGCAAATTGCTACCAGTTTTTACAATGCTATTCAATAATTCTAATACAACGGTTTCGCGTTGTCGTTGATCCGAAAATGTTTCAATATCGTATGTCATTTTTTCACATAATGATTGAATGATTTTTGTTGTCACCAGCATATCACCACCGTATAACGTTTTGCTATTCGTCACCTATTCGAACGGAAAATAATCATTTTGTTTTTCTTGTCGTTGTTGGAATATGTTTTTCATTCATTCTATATTATTATTATAATCATACCTGTGATAGATCATTGGATATCGAGACTAAAGCTGAATCCCGTTGATTAACACGAACCTCTAAACTATTCAACCATAAGCTTCGACATTGTGTGAGATCAGGTGTACTGGGTTGCCACATATAGCCACGATCATTACTATTACCATACAATGAATCGTCTTCCATATAACCCATATCACCGGTATTTATATTACGATTCGATTGTCTGTGTTTATTGGGCAATAATGTTCCAGAGCATCGCCATTTAGCAATGCCTGTTGCACCACCAGGACATGGTTGTACATTAATATCACCGACACGTGTAAAATTCCAAAATAAATTTCGTACTGTTGTCGGACCACAATACAATCCATTTGTTTCATCAAATGTTGATGCAGCATTATTGTTAATTGTATTTGTTGATTGCGTTAATTGTACTTTGTTTGGATTGTTTCGATGTTCCGGTGAATTGATGGTTTCATCCATCTTATTACTTTCCGTATTTGCACTTCAAATATGAAATTGAAAAAAAAATTAATCCATCGTTTTAATTTCTATTTTTGATATACAAAATAATAATCGCGGACATTTTGATATTTACGTACCTAATAGCTTTCGGTGGTGCTGAAAAGGTGGACGATGCAAATGTTGTATCAGAATTTGTTGGTTGATTTTTGTTTAAAATTGATTTGGTTACGGCCGCAACTGAGGCATTTTCCATGCTTGGCTTATTTGAAAATGAGCCAATTGTTTGATTGGCCATCGGTAATTTTGGTTTTGTAATACTTTTCGGATGATTGGATGGTGTTGAGTCGATTGTACGTTCGTCCAATTTTGGATTGACATTTTTGGACAATGTTGTATTAACGATAGACTCACTAGCCGGCATACGAGTCGTTATATAACGTATTGTAGACGTTCCCCATACACTTGGCTGTGATGTTATCAGCCATGGTGGACTTGATCGAGGTGTTGTTGATGTTGCTTGTGATGCTTTAAAAATAAAAAAAAATTAATTAATGGATTGGCAAAGCC
>GL501511.1:2682606-2703856 GCA_000149185.1 Mayetiola destructor
CAATTCTAAATTTTTGTTTTTTTTTTTAATTATTAATTAATTTTAGGAAAAAAAAAAAAAAGAAAAAAAAAATGTGTGTGTGTGTGTTTTCATGAAGAAAAATGTTTTAAAGTAAATATTCAAAATCAAAATCAAAACTACGTGTAAGTAAGTCATCCACCGAATGAAACATCGATGTTACTTTACTCACCCGTTTATTTTTACTTTTCAATTCTGTTTTGTGTTTCAATAAACTGGACAATCATCATCGATGCCGGAATGAGGACCAGTTTTTTTGCTTCTTCTTCTTCTTCTTCTTTGCTCCGCCAAATTATTGCGAACAAATTTTTCTTTTCGTTTCATATTTGTGTTGTTGTTTGTTGTTTGTTGGCCCAGCTGATGTACTATTGTAATTAGTAGATAGTTTCTATACCTCATTCTATATTTTCACAATCAATTATGCTGGGCATTTGTTTTTTGTTGTTTTGTTTTTAATCAAATGACTTTGATTTGTTTACTGCTGAACAGCAGCAGTCGGTGGCGTATATTGATAATAAGCAGGTGACGGATATTGACCGTAGGGTGCTGAAAAAAATATTTAAAAAAAAAAATTATCTAATGAAATTCACTTTTAAACATGAAATGAAGCAGATTAGTGTCATTATTATGGGTTGAATGGCGTATTTTGATTGAATGTGCGAACAAGAAAAAAAAATCGCAAAATGATTTGCCGAATTTTTTTTTTCGTTTTGAATTTGTTATAAATGATCCCATGATAATTTTACATTGATTAGTTTTATTATGAGTTGATTCAATTTTTACTCCATTTTTGATCGAAATGTGTGTGTGTGTGTGTATGTTCGAATGACGATAAAAATTCGTGTCTTTTTTTCTTCTCCACTTTGAATGAACGGTACCAAACCAAGCGAATATTTTCGGTGAACAATGAACAATAGAAATAATATTAATGCTTGTTATTATCGATTCGAATTTTGGCCCAGAAGTATGTTTTTTTTCTTTTTATTTTTGTCGCACAACTTTTCCGGAATTTCAAACTGTATATGAATGTCTCTCGTCTTACCATTTAATGATGGCATTGGTGACGGATTATGTTGAGCTATGCTTTGAAAACCACATGAATTGGTTTGTTGAGGTTGTGATGGTGGAGCGTGTGCCATACCATGTGCATTTGCAAAGAATCGACTTCCTGTAACAAACAGAAAATGAAAAGTTGCTTGCAAAACTGGAACACATGCACAAACACTGTGCTTTGCTCCGTCATTCAAGCATTTTTTCGCTTCCTTTCGTTTCCTTTTTCTATTTTGTTATTTCATTAATTTTTCTGTTTTCTTTAAAATTATGTATTAAAGCTACAACTCATGTATTCGAAATGATCCAAATAATTGTTATCACTCATTTCTAACAAATTTTTCAGATGACTGAACCGTCGTTAAATAGACCGTGGCAGATATGCATTTCTTTGAAGCATTTATTATTTGATTTTGGAGATATGCAGGAGGAGGAGCAATGATATTGCGAAACTATATTTTCATTGGATTCAATCAGCCGAATTTCGGTAATCATTTTAATTGTAATCGGAGATTTTGGGAGATTTTGAAGATTTTTGTGATTAAAGCAAACGGACAACCTACCAATAATATTCTGAACGCCTGGTACACCATCAACCATAAATTGACCAGAATAGAGACCAGTATTTGGAGATGGTGCTGCTGGATATGCGGTCGAACTATATGGATTCGGCGCTGGCTGCTGTGCTGCAGTTGGCTATAAAATTATGAAAATTTTAAATTCATAAGTTACATATTTTATTCATAATTATTATTATGATTAATAATTCTTTGTAATACTATGAACATACCACCGGTGGTTGCTGTTGTTGTTGCATCTCATCGGTTCCATATAAATCAACAATTGCATTTGGTGAGGCAGCATCACCGTTCATATGTGCATTACTAGCATCAACTATATTTGGATTAACATTTGCAACATTTCCATTTGGTTGTTGTGAATATGGATTGCGATGATGATAGTTTGTGGCCTGCATACCTGGTGGTCCAGCAAAACGATTATTTGGATTCGAATGATTACGATTTTGGAATTGACGATTTGGTGCATAACCATTTGCAGCCGGATTAACGCCATTAAATGGCCCTTGAGCTGTTCCAGCAGCATTATTTCGTGGCACATATGCACCATTGTTACGATTTTGATAATTTGGATTTTGACGTGGTTGTCGTATCTATGATAAATGCGTTGAATAAATCAAAAAAAAAAAAAAAAATACGCCGATTTTATCAATCAATTTGTTGAATTGAAAACAAAAATTAATTATGTTTGTGTAGTGCACAAAACTTACCGGTTTACCATGCATATCATATTGAGTTGGTGGCATTTTATTGTCAGCAACGCCATTTAGATTTTGTTGTCCATCATTTTGGATTCCATTGAATTGGGCGCTGTTTTGGAAGCGTGGAACACCGTTTGGTTGTTTGTTGGCAAAACGATCATTTGTTATAGTTCCATCTGGTCCACGCCATGTATTACCTTCATATGATTTGGCATAACTTTCGTACGGTTTACGCATATTTGGTCCGCTTGGAATTCGATCGTTGCGTTGATGTGGCTTTAGCATCATGACAGAGAAGAAGAAAACAAAAAACAAAATTGATATAGTTTCAGTGATATTGGACATGACACTGCTCAAGTGTCACATGAAAAAAAAAATAAAATACAACACACATTTGAAATACAAATGAAAAACAAATGAATCTTCATACTTGTTGTTGGTATTGTTGTGGTTGCCATGAATTTGGTCTTTGGTTCAATTGAATTTTGTGTGTAATGATTCCATTATACATTCCGTTCATTGACTTTAAATGAAAAGAAAATTTGAGAATAAAACATGATTTGTTAGATTTCAAATATTCTATGCATAAAGTTGACAGGCCTTCAGACTCAACATACACATACACACAGATACACACACAGACAAGCGATCGATCTCCTTTATTTTCTATTCATTTTTCACTTTTGTCTTTTTTTTTTTGGTCAGTAATTAAAATATTTACCTGTTTGTTATGCATTCCATATTGTGTTCGAACATTATAGCGGCTGCGTCCATTGCTCTTACCATTATTGTTCATACGTGCTAATTCGAGAAGGGCACTGTCTGGCTTTTGGCCGGCTTCTTCTAAAACACCAATTAGTTCGCGCGCTTGACGGGCATTTCCATTTGTGAAGAATGTGTATGCGGTGCCCGATTGTTGACAACGACCAGTACGTCCAATACGATGAATATAATCTTCTGATGAATTTGGATAATCATAATTGATGACATATTTAACATCTTCAACATCTAGAATTTGCGTTTGCAAAGGGAAATTGAAAAGTTTTATTTTCTATTTTCAATTTTTGTTTGTTTGTTTAGTGTTTGTAAAATAAATAACAACCTAAACCCCGAGCAGCGACGTCCGTTGCAATCAAAATGGATGATTTTCCCGTACGAAAATCATTGAGCACTGAATCTCTTTCCATTTGTGATTTATCACCATGGATCGATGTGGCACCGAAATTTTCACGGCGAATCAATTTCAAGACGTCTTCGACTTTTTTCTTAGTTTCAACAAAAACAATAATCTTATTGGTGCGATCGGCTGTAATTTCTTTCAACAATTTAATGATGCGATTTTCTTTTTCTTCTTCTTGGCAAATTTGGATAATTTGACGAATATTATGATTGGCCGCCAAACTCAATGAACCAACACGAATCATAATATAATCACCGAGAAAATCTTCAGCTAATGCTTGAACCTAAATCACAGAAAAACAAACAAAATCGAAAACAAACCAATTAATCGAATAAATTAAAAATGGAAATGTTTTTTTCTTTTCAAAGTTTACTCACTTCTTTTGGCCATGTGGCCGACCACATCAAAACTTGTCGATCTGGACGAATTTGTTCAATGATTTTACGAATTTGTGGCTCAAAACCCATGTCCAGCATACGATCAGCTTCATCCAAAACGAGATATGTGCATCGACGCAAATTGGTGGTACCTTTTTCCAAAAAGTCAATCAATCGACCCGGTGTAGCAATAACAACTTCAACACCACGATCTAAATCACGGGCCTGTGGCCCTTTTGGTGAACCACCAAAAATGCACGTATTACGAACTAATGGATTGGTTTGATTGCCAAACTCTTGTGTAACCGTTTGAACTTTAAATAGAATAAAATCGAAAGAGAGAAAAAAAATAGAGAGAAAAATCGATTAAAATGGTGATTGACAATTGATAAATAATAAATTTAATTTTGATATAGCATTACTTTGTTGTGCCAATTCACGGGTTGGTGCCAAAACCAATACAATTGGACCATCACCACGTTGCAAACGTTTTTGATGTTGAATATGTACGATGGCCGGCAACATATAAGCCAATGTTTTACCGCTTCCAGTTTGAGCGATACCAACTAAATCACGACCGCTCAATGCAATTGGCCATCCTTGTGATTGAATTGGTGTCGGTTGGGTAAATGCTTGCCGTTGCATTTCCTTCATAACCGATTCCGGATAATGGGTTTCTTCAAATGATTGAATTGGTGCTGGACAAGCATTTCCTGATACCGTTATTTGATGTGCTTCACGGAATGCATCAACTTCTTCTTGTGATCGTGTTGCATTATTTGCATGCACAACATAAAAATTCTTTTCAAATGGTTCAAGTTTGTCCCAGACTGGCATACGTAATGCTTTTCCTGGATTTTTAGCCTTATCACTTTGTAATTTGGCCCGTTGTTCTTTTGTCAAATTGGCTTGTTCGTATTTGTTGATGCTGTTGTTGTTGTTGTAATTATTTGTTGCATAACTATTGTATCGTGGACCATTTGCACCGTTAGCCGCATACTGTGATTTATTGGAATTGATAAATGCGGCCGGATTATTTGGAATGGTGTTCCGTGGCGCACCTGGACGATATTCTCTTACAGCTCTTGGATGATCAAAACGATTTGATTGGTTAAAATCTGGATATTGGTATTGATTTTGATGGTAAACACGTGGTCCACCAAATTGATCCTGACCTTCGTTGCGTTGAGGCCGAAAGCTGAAGAAACGAATTGAACCGAAGGAGAAAAAAAAATTACAAAAAAAATTGTGTGAGAACAATTGATAGGAAACAAATAAATCGAAATTAAAATCACCAAATTATTAATAACTACAGATACATTAATCGATTTGTGAGTTGAAAAGCGATTAAAACATATCATAACAATGACAGAAATATGAAAAATTTGCCAGAGTGAAGTATTTTCTTAGGTTTAAACATATTGTGCTAACAATAAAATTATTCATTCATTCAATATGTGATATTTGACTCAAATTGCCGACAGAATCATGACTAAAACAATAAAAAAAAAAAAATTACATACACATTAAAGATATATTTTAGCATGGATACATGTTATAGTGTTACAGCAGTTATCCATTGGTATAGCAGTGATTTTCACGATGACAATGACATAAAAACGCATCCAACACATTCGTAAATCTATGAGAAAAACCAATTCAGATTCTAAAATCACATTAGCCATTTTTGGCGTCTACAATAGAGCGCAATATAATGAATGCTTAATATTTTTTTATTTTTTTTTTTTTCTCGTAAATTTAATAACAGTGTACGCATAAAATATACAACACAGTTATATTCAGACCGAGAGAATTATGCGTCAGCGGTAAAAAAAAAATCATATTCGCAATTTCACATTTTGCAAACATTTCATTGTTTTGCATATGCAGCATTTCTAAGAAACGCGAACAAAAATGGCACAAAACCAGAATTGATTCTCAAAAACGATTTCCATCGAAATCACGACAAATGACATAATAATAATAATCAAATGGCCACTGTGGTAAGGTCAATGCATTTCATGAATTATATTGAGTTAGATTCGCAATGATCGCGTACGGGGATTGTTATCGAGCGCATTTCAAAATGGCAGCTAATGAAAAGTGACAATAGAAAAAAAAACAACAAAAAAAAAAAAAGTAGTATTCAAAAGCGACAGTAACAGCTACTATATGCGGTATAGTCTAATCCAACGAAGAGCGAAGCAGAAAAAAAAGAAGAAAGAAATACTTCATCGATACGTCGGCAGTGTAATGCCGTACATTGTATTTACACAGCATCCGCAAAAAAAAAAATAATACAAAATTTAAGATGCCATCACAGCAAATATTCCCTATTTTTCCTGTGTTACAGTTTAAAATATTTATTTTTTTTTCCATTTCAACAACTAACAATCATTTTCTCACATGTTTGCATTGTCTAGCTAGACATCATCATCGAAAAAGTCACCAGAAAAGAGGTGAAAGTCCTCCATTTTTGTTTTGACCATTCGAAACAACAAAATCAACTTTGCAAATTTACTCAAATAATAATAATAATACATAATAATTCGGTCAGGCACCGTATTCGTATACAATACATAAAATACAATTAATGCATTAAATGAAGAATGAAAAACGAAAAAAAACCAAAAAATTGTTTAACTTACAATGTTGGGTGGCCATAACCATTTGGGAACATATTTAATATTCGTTTGTATGAAGTTCACTTGTTTCGAATTTTTCGAAAATTACTTTCAACCTTTTTGAGTCACAAACGTTCTATTTATCGTTTGATTGTTTGTTACTCGTTCGTTGTTCGATCGCCTATTCTTTTCTTTTTTTTTCTATTTATTTTCAAGCAAAATTCTTTTTTGATAAAAATTTCGGTTTTCTTTCTTTCGCTTAAAAATGTGTGTGTGTTTTTATTTTTTTTATTTTTTTGATTTTTTGTTCTCGTATCTCGAATAGCCGAATAGCTAGCCTACACGATCGTTATCTGTCTTGCTTTTGGTTCGTCAAAGTTTCTTTTCAATTTATGCAGATTTGCAATTTTGAATAAAATCAATCATGCAAAATGGATGAGAAATGTGTGTGTGTGTGTGTGTGTGTTTGTGAGTGCTGGTTCTATATCAATCGTTTTTCACATGAAGCTGAAGCGAATCGAAAAAATTCGGAAAAATGATTTCGTCGTAATTTTTTTCTTTTCTTTTCTTTTCTTTTGGCCAACTCTTTTTATTTTTTTCTCTCCCGTATTTCTCTCTGCGTCTTTTTGTTTGTTTGTTCTGAAAAACGATTCTTGAACACTTTGAAATTTTCCGTTTTTTTCTTTTCTTTTCTGTTTTCGTATTGTAAATTTCAATAAATCGTTTTACAGATGAAAAATTGAATAAATTGAAAAGAAAACTGAACAAGCAAGGGGGCCACCAATATGGTTTTATTCGATATTGACGACGCACTGATGTGAATGTGTAGTGTGTTACTTGCTTTTAAAATGGCTCGCAAGCATGTGTAGATTTCTTCTTTTTTTGATCGAAAAAAATTCTCACATTTGCCGTTTGCAATTCCACATTTATGTGTATAAATGTGTGAACAAATTGTGAGGTTCGCTTGTATGTACACCGTTTCTTTTTGTTTCTTTCGTTCTTCGTTGATTGTTCATTTTATCGTCCATATGTTTTGTCAATGTATTCGTAGACACGCCATTTGTCAATTGTTTCGAACTCTTTCGAACGTTCATTGTGTTATGGATGGATGTTTTGTTCTGTTTCATTTGTACATTATGTCGGAAATTTGAAATCTGCACATGTATCAATGTATGCGTTAAATACTATTTGACAACCATACCAACTGTCTATGCCTGATTGTACTTTGCATTTGTTTTTTTTTCTTCCCATAGATGGCTCTATGGATTGAATGCAAGTTTATGTGTAACATTCATTTTGCTTCCGGAAATTCGGTTTGAATAGCAATAAATAATAAAGATGATCATCAGGGTTGACGATTTGATATGGAAATTTTATTTATTTTTATCTTTTTTTTTCGATATTTTTTTTCTGTCAAACGAAAATATGCGTAAAATTATTATTATTATTATTGTTGTTTCATTATTTGTAGCTCGCAAATCGTATCACTTAACCTCTGTCGGCAGAAAATAGAAATATATGTATTGCCGGGGGTGCTAATCGCTATGCGAGTACGGTGGTAGCAACTGCACAGGGTTATTCGCGCATCTAACTGGATGAATGAGACCCGACACTATAAAAGAGAAAGACAAGGGTAACAATACATGCATAGATAACAAATGAATGGCAGGCAGTATTATGTATTTTTTTTGTTTTTTTGGATAGAATCACTGATTTGGTTTGTTGTTTTGAAGTAAAGTTGGTGTCGGTGTTTCGTTGTTGTACAGTCTTTCCGTATTTATTTCGGTAAATAAACGTAAAAGTCCAATTTGAATTTTATTCCAATTTTTTTTTTTTCGTCTTCGTATTCAAAACTGAAATATCGCTTTATTCAAAGAAGGAATCAGCCAATAATAATTCAAAGAATATAAAATTTGAAAAAAAAGAAAAAACATTGAATTTTTTTTTCATTATTATCGACGATGTATTTAAATGTACGTACAAAAGGAAACATTTTAAATGATCTATGTAACCATCATTTTTTTTTTTGTAGCGCCCTGCTACACTTTGTGAATTATTTCGGAATAATTTTAATATTTGAAAAATTTGAGCGAATTGATTTCGTGTGTTATTGTGAAATCACTGGTGTGAACATTGAAGATATTTTTCTTTTTGAAGAAAATTTTTAACACAATTGATATATATCCAATTGGACATTCGGCGATCCAGTGGATTGAAATATTTATTAAAGGGGTGGAAATTGTTCAACTAATTTCACTGAAAATAGAAACCGTTCATGTGTAAATGGATGTGTGTGTGTTTGGTTAGTGCGTGTGTGTGTGTGTGTGTGTGAGAGAGAGAGAGAGTTAAATATTAACACATGCCGAATGTATGTGTTCCATCGAAGGGCTAAAGGATTGGACTAAACATGATTCTAACCAGAATTAAAACACCAATCTGAAATGAAATGGAAAATTCTTATCCATAAACTTGAAGCCATTGCTATTGTATTTAAGATTGATGAGCCTTACAAATTTAACATCGGCTATTGTATTTGTGGCCGGAATCCAATTGATACCTGAGAAAGAAAAAAAAAGAATTGTCCTCTTACAAAATGATAGTCTCGAATGTTCAAAACAATATCAAGCACACGTAGCGCTCTGCGTTCTTATTAGACTGTCATCTTTCATGCGCATATTTGGCCACATATTAAAGCAGGATTCAATGACTTATGTGTAATTTTTTTTCTTGTTTTTACCTGAATAAAACATTCAATTCAAAAAAGAATTTAAAATTTCATGGAGATTTTCTCGTATGGCAAAACATTTGTCCATTTTTCGTTTTGGTTACCAATTTGCTACAAAGATTTTGGTTTATAACTGTATAATGTGAATTAGAGTGGTTCTATATATTCCTATTCATATGGAATGTTTTCAAATTTGTATCGCACTTTTTAACATTCAGACCCGAAATGGCACCCTAATCCATGTTTGTGCATTATTATTTTATTTTTCATTTCTTTCAGTGGTATGATTCGTTATACATTATACGTGAAATGTCCACTTCCTATATTTCCTCGGCCTGTTTTTTCTTCTTCTTCTTCTTCTTCTTCTTCTTCTGGTTCTGTGTTTGCTCGTGCACCATATATATATTTGAAACAACAATCATATTTTTGCTTTTGCGCTTTAAACAGTAGCTCATTTCACGAATTCATGTGATGTATACAATGTCAATGTATTGTTTAATAAAATGATGATTCAGGTCTATCAGAACAGTACAGAAACGTTCATTCAAATCAAATGATATATATATATATATATATATATGGCATACGATCTACCCCTATATTTGAATGCTATATATGCAGTATGGTATGGTATAGTATGGTATATGTATAGCGTATCATTTTTTTTCTTTTTTTCGTATTTTCCCTCTTTATGCCACCCATCATTTTCCATATAGTAAGTTTACCATATTACGGTACATTTCAGGCCCGAATTGCTTCATGTTCGCTATTTCCGAATAAAATTTTCGACGCTCACATTCATAGACATGAAGCATGTGTGCGTGCATGTTAGTATGTGATCGAAATTTGTTATCATGATATGATTATATCGGCGATTGTGTGTGGTAGTGTGCTATTCGTTTTCTAAAAAAAAAAAAACACAGAAAAACATATATTTTTTATCCAGGAATTGTTTCCTTTTGAAAACGGCTAATGTTGTTGTTATTTTTCTCAACATTTTTTTTTTCTCCTTCGTTCCAAATGAAAAAAGTCATACTATCTTAACGAAAAAACAAACAAACAAACAAAAAACATCGTTAGTTATATTGTTTTTATTGGTGCAATCATACATTCATATAAACAGACAAATACAGTTCTATCACTTACAGTTGATGATAATAATTGTCCCCAATTTTTTCATTGTGCGAAAAAGAGAAATATGTAGAAAAAAACGAAAGAAAAAATATTTTCGAATCAATTTTTCACACATTTTTCTAATTCATCAAATTTTTTGCTCGAAAAGAATAATTTATAGATTTGAAAAATTCGAAATTGTTGACATTGAAAAGAGTTCAGTGAAAGCCAGCCAGTTTTTATGCAAAAAAAAAAACAAAAAAATTGTAAGTTTGGTTGGCATTTGTCATTTGCCCCAAAATTATGTTTTGTTTTCGGTTTGTTGACATCAAAGATCGAAACAAAGTGATAACTCCAAAATATGGGGGAAAAAAGAATTTAACAATTATACAAACATTTGAGTGCGATTTGAATATGCATATATATGAATTGGAGTCGATTCAGGTGCAAGGTGAATACAATGATTTATCCTGAATCAAGAATTTGTTATCGTTTGTGTTAAATCTATTTTGTCTACGGAAAATCGAAGCTTAAAGCATTTAATTACCGATTGAGAATGACAGGAATAAAGTCATTTAGGAATCTGATACCAAACTGAATTCGAACAAATAATTAATTCACCTTCGAAGACAAAAGTCTAGCAGAAGGAAGAACAAAAAAAAAAAAAAAATCATATCATTCAATAGATGCTGGCCGCAGCAAACTCACGAAAGTTTAAGAAAAAAAGAAATATATTCATTACCAAGATAATTCAGTTTTTCCCCATTTTTACCTTTCTTTCCATTTTAGATATTTGATTCCCTTTTATGTTCATCATGTACTTTGTGGCTGTCAAATTTTTTATTTATATGGTTTCGATAGTAACGTAAAACACAATTCCAACACAAAATATAAATACATCGATGCACACACATAAATATCATGTGAAATATCATGTGGCAGGGCAGATATTCGACTCTATCTTATAGAATTCATTTACAATTCGCATTTTATGTCGGGGCAAAAAACAAAAAAAAACCGAAGCAAAAATCAGATATTTCGTTCGCCGGTCTTTTTTCAGTGCATATTTAAACATGATTGAAAATCATAAAAACTAGAATAAATTGTTTCACAGAAAATCCTCTCAATGCGTTTCAAAAGTCGAACCTATTTAAAAAAAAACAAAATCTCAATTGCAATGTGTAAGCTTCTGATGTTCATGGACAATTTTTCTAATATTACTGACATTTCAATTCGAAAATCAAACACATCGAATCGGAATCTCATTTGAATTGCAATTGTTAGCGATGAGCTGAAATGAAACTAAATATTTCCATTTGATTTCACACCATCTGCACTATCGGAACTTTCATAAATATTAAAGGGATGCTTTCGATGCATGGAACTTTGTTGCCAAAAACTGGTCGAATTTTCTTCTCATTTTCTCTCGCAAAATCATAATATGGACTCAAAACAAAAGTTAAAAATTGTCAAACGAAAGGTTTTTCTTTTTCGTTTCATTTTCAGGAGAAAAGAGAAAGTGAAATGATTCTATCATCTTATTCTTTCGCCATGGAATTGAATTCAAGTTTACATATGTTCTTCACAGTCCACAATCACCAATTTATATGAAAAAAAATAAAAGAAGAAATATATTGTGCATGAAGCCAAATGGCTATGGTGGTATTTTATAACATCAAATTATATCGGTCCTAAAGCACACCACACAATGAAGTTAAAAGCAACATTTTTTTACTTTTTGTTATACGTGGAGTGTTAAGACAGGAATAGCTGTGGGAAAAAAAAGTGGCCAAATTTTTTGAACGTATAACACAAAAGAATACATGGAAATGTAAACAGTTTTTCGTTGATTATTTATGAACGTGTTTGTGTTTGTGTTCGAAAAATTTCAATTGCCGAAAACGAACATTTACTCCATCCATCCATCTATCCATCCATCTGAGCCAACCAACCAGCCCAACTATTCATATATCGGTTGATTTTATATATTTATTCAAATGTATGCAATTTCACTGTTTATTCACTGTTCACCAATTCCATCTGTATATAATTCATCTTTTGCTTGCACGTTCATAAGCTGTGCTCCGTTTTAACGCTAAGTCAGCTTGAAAACATTTTTAAGGGGTGAACATTTCAACATAAAATTGGCTAAATTGAACATTCATCACGAATCTTTTTACGAAATGCTATGAAATCTGTGTGGACACAATCGTAAAAATGCAATATATTTTTTTGGATTTAAAATGGAATAAAAAAAAAAAAAATATTCATTTGCATAATATTGACATTGGCTTCATGTTCTTTCATTTTTCTCAATTTAAAATCAAATATCGAATCACCAGTTGCTGCAATATTAGGGAATATTTTTTTTTCTCTATGTTTCTCAAATCTGAATGTGTATCAATTGAATTGGTATGGTGTTCGGTTTCTTCGTCTTCTTTCATTTGACATTGTATTTTTCATTTTTTTTTTCGGTTGATAACAGAATAGACGATTGGACAATTTATGTGTTGTGAATGGTGTTTTGTTTGCGGTAAATTGTTTTTATGCGCCAGTGATTGTGGAATTGATTGATTTTGATTATCGTCGGCTTTTGGCGAATCGTTTTTCTTTCTTTCTTTTTTCTTTTTTTTTGACTTTTTAACACGATTTTCGAATCGGATCTTTGTTTATTGAACAGTCTGTGTGCGTATAGTGCAGTTCCTCCTCCAACAGAGGTTTCGTGTATTGTTTTTGCTTTTATACATATGCCTAATTAAATTTGTTTGACGACCAAAACCATTAAAAATTTTCTTCTTTCTATTTCTATCTCAATTTCTCTGTTCAGCTTAAGAAATAAATAAAAAAAAAAAAACAGAGAAAAAACAAACTGAATTTAGCTGATGAAATTGGGAATATGCAATTGTGCGATACAAAAAAAAAAACGAAACGAAATAATATAACAAAAAAAAAAAAATGAACGGAATTGAAAGTGTTTTGTTATGTGTGAAAAAAATTGTCACCCGTAAATAAAAACAAGTAAATCGTTAGATTATGTGTGCCATGAATAGCTGCTCATCATTTTCATTTAATGAAAAAAGAAAATGAAAAATATTTAGTCAAATCAACTATATCAAAAGCTCTTCGACATTACCGTCAACAGAGCTCACAACACAAATGGGGGATTCTATTCAGTTAATGCAATAAAAAGAAAAGCTCCATTAAAAAAAAAAAGAAAAATTAAAGCTCATTTTACTAAACGACAGCGTGCGTGTCCGGTGAACAAACAAAAATGAATTGGGAAAACTCATCGGTGTTGATGGAAAATTAAGGAAAAATGTGAATGATTTGAGAAACGTTTGAAAACAATATTAATAATAATAATAATGATGATATAGATAATTTTGATTTCAATGCCTTTTAATTTTGAATTCGAAAATTAAGTGTGTTTTAAAAGTGTTTTTTGATATTATAAAATTAACATTAACATTAAACGAATCGTACGTGCATTCAAATCATCCAGCATTCCTTCTTGTTGTTGTTTTTTTTGTTGTTTTTTTTTGGTGGGGGTTGTTCTCTGGTGCACTGTTGAAAAAAAAGGAAAAAATTCCCGTTGTAATAGTAGAAAAAGGAATATAATTGCAGTATCATTGTCGATAATGTCACGAATTATAATGAATCGTGGTGATATTGGATTACAATTGGTGAAACAAGAGCGAACAGCCCATCAATTGACATCGGATTTGATTGGTTGTGGCTCATCATCGTCAGTCATCGATGACGATTTGGATCACGAAGAAGATGACAGGTAATTTGGTTGTGTTGTGCTGATATTAAAAGCTTTGAATGAATTTAATAATGTCACACGTTGGAAAAACTGAGAAAATTTTGTCCCTTCATTAGTTTTTTCTTAATTGTTTAAGATTTGGCTTTAATTGTTTTGTAATTATTGTAGCCTGAATCATCATCATCACCATCACTCTCATCATCATCAGAACGTAAGTGTCTTGAATTTGTTTTGCCGTTCGCCAAATTCCTTGATCTCCATGGAATGAAAATAATTTGTTTATTTTGTTTTCTATTAGCATCACACATCCCATCGCCACATAACCGATAATATGTCGCCAAAACTTCAGCATGAACCACTTTCGGTTATAGTTCAACCACAAGATGATTCACATGATTCATCATCACAATTGCTAAGCCCATCTGGAAAGATAACACCAAATTCCACTGAAATGATTGATACATCGGATTTTCGTGCATTACATGAACCAACATACCAAACATTAACATCAGTTAATGGGCAAATGTCACCGCCTGGATTTAGTCCGAATTCTTCATATGCAACATTGACACCATTACAACCTTTACCACCGATATCTACAATGTCCGATAAATTTTCGTATGGCCATTCGAGTGGAATTTCTGTAAGAAAACTAAAAACAAAAAAAAAAAACAAGAATTGAACTGAGAATTAATTATTGCATTTGATTTTTTATTTTTTTCTGGCAATGTATGATTTCTACAGCAAATACAGAATCAGGGTATAAGTTTATGTATGGGAGTCAATTCACCATATAATTATGATAAATTGCCAACCATGGGACTTTCACCGCCGCACAATTTTTCATCTCCACCACCGAATTCATTAAGTGGAAATGGAAATGGTTTGCATTCACCACAAAAAAGTATGTCACCGCATGAATATGATTCAGCCTATGGAGCCGATCATCGTGATTTGTTGAACAGTGGCCGTCACATGGTTCGTTCATTCATTTTGTTACGTTTGTTTACAAAAAAAGAAAACCAATTGATACAAATTCCAATGAATCTAATTGTAATGAATTATTTTCATTATAGGATGTTCATAGTCAAAGTCCAAGTCCACAGTCTGTATCATTACATTCACCAACTGGAAGTGCCGGTGTTTCTTTTCATTCACCAAATATTGGAATACAAACAACAATGCAACAGCAACAGCAACAGCAACAGCAGCAATCAGTCGCCTGTCGTAAAACACCCGATGAATTTTTTGATAAGTCACGTTCATATAGGGGCAGCGAATATTTCGAAAAATCTCATAATGATTCACAAACACATCAAATTACCATAAATGGAAATGCAATGAACGGTTGGTTACACAATTCCCAATGTCACACGACTATACAAAAATAAAATAAAATAAAACAAAAATAACAATCATCATTTGATAAATATTTCAGATATTACAAGCAATACGAATCAAACAAATAGCGTCGCATCAGCACAAAATCAGGAGCCACAGCAACCACAACAAACAAACCACCAGCAACAAACTCATCACCAACAAAATGGTATATTTTTTTTTCTTGTTGTTTATTTTTTCTTTTTTTTTTCATCACCATTTGTTAGTTTGAGCAAATGATTAATTCTAGTTTCTGTCATAGGTAACGAAATTGAGGAGATTAATACAAAAGAATTGGCGCAACGAATAAGTGCCGAATTGAAACGGTATAGCATACCACAAGCAATATTTGCACAACGTGTTCTTTGCCGTTCCCAAGGAACCCTTTCGGATTTATTGCGTAATCCGAAACCATGGTCAAAACTAAAGTCTGGACGTGAAACGTTTCGACGCATGTACAAATGGCTACAAGAACCTGAATTTCAACGTATGTCAGCACTTCGAATGGCAGGTAAGCGAAATGGAAAAAAAATAAAAAAATAAACTATTTACGATTTGAGTGCATACGGTGCACAAGTTGGAACAATGATGATTCTCCATCACAAACTATAACAAATAATGCACGCGTCCATTATTATGAATCGAATGAAATTTGGTAGGATTTTAGTAAAATCAAACAAATATTCGAGGGTTCAATGAAATATAACGCAACACATTGCATGAGGGCGAACCAATAATAATTTCAACACCTGGCATTTTTTCGGAAGGGGGGAAATAGACATGTGCGTTATGTGTAAGAAGTGAAATGTGCCTGGTTTTAAAAATATTGGTTGCGTTGGAGCCGCTATTTGTGTTATTTGTTTGTACACAACATTCGAATTGTATTTTAATTAGGCAAACAAAAAAAAAACAAAAAAAAGAGAAGGTTTGCGAATCGTTTCAACTGGATGTATGCATTCAATTTAAAAGACAATCTTCTTTTGAATATGAAAAAACATCATTAATAATTACCATCGAATTTCTGTTTCATTTCAATTAGCGGCTCAAATCCCACAACGAGGCAGTAAGTATTAAAATGTTTTCAAATCATCAAATATATTTGAAGCATATATATAATTGATTCCAACACTTTTTTCCAAAAAAACTTTTCGATAAAGATATTCCATTGATGGGATGCAAGCGAAAAGAAGACTTGATTGTTGTTGCGGATCATCTGTCGTCTCCAAAGAAACCTCGACTTGTTTTTACGGATCTACAGCGACGTACATTGCAGGCAATATTTAAAGTATGCATTTGATTTAAATCCTTTTTGCAAACGATTTGCCATGAATTTCAAAATTAAATTTTTTCGTTTTTGTTTTTTATTTTTTTTTTGTTTCATTCGTATTTTGTATCGAATAGGAAACAAAAAGACCATCCAAAGAAATGCAAGTAACTATTGCAAGGCAACTCGGTTTAGAGCCAACGACTGTTGGTAATTTTTTCATGAATGCTCGTCGACGTTCGATGGACAAGTGGAAAGATGAAGCAGACCAAAGAAATGGTAAATAATAATAATTAATTTTATTTTTAATTTTTAAAAATGAATTTTTTTTGGTTTTCCATTAAAATGGTGATGATTGAGAAATGGATGGCATAATATTACATAATAATTATTCGATACAGGATCGCATGATCATTCATCATTGGACATGTGTGATGACGATGATATGGATTTAGGTGATCAAGAGAATGATTTAGATCTGGATCCAGACCATGATAATGATGATTTATTGTGACATACGACAGCTTTGCAATCGTCAAATATGACAAATAAACCAATTATCGGCATTAGTTTGGCCAATCAATACAATACAAACTCAGACAACAATAACAATAACAATAATAATGATAGCAATAAACACATAAATCATAGTGAAAATATTAACAGTAGAAATAGTAGGCCACAAGTTTTAAGATCATTTGGTGTATTTGATAATGAATTCATTGATGAGGAGGACATTGATATTGCATCATTTTATCGAACCCGTGAAAAATGACGCCCGATTGATGCTTGAAGATGATGATGAAGAGGATGAAAAGGAAGAAGAAGAAGAAGAAGAAGAATTGAAATACATTGCTAACAACAACCAACAAAAAAAAATATGATAAGAATACCAAAATAAAAACCCAAAACTCCCCCCAACCCCCAAAAACATTAGTAGAATAACATTTGAGACATAATAAGCGAAGAATTCTGTTTCCTCAATATGAATTTGCATTCATTTGCATTCATTTGCATTTAAACGCTCATATATGTTAAATTTCGAATGAACTGAGGCCATTAATTCGGAGTTCATCATCTCATTCACTTATCATTATGATATGATTTGAATATTTAAAAGCAATTTGCACACGCATACAAAATTTTATTTGACAGCCGAGAGCATTGTAAATGATCGATTTTATGTTTCATTTATATTTATTTTCAAATTTCCATTTATTTATTTATTTATTTTTTTATTCATATTTATTTATTCATACAGCAAATGCGAATATTCGACATGAAAAAAAAAAAATAATCAACACATTAAAATACATTGAAAAAGCATCCATCAAATTTAATTATATTAACTGATAGCAAATGTGCGCTCGAACTGAAAAGCTTTAATTTATAGTCGAATAACAAACGAACAGAAAAACGATAGAATATACGAAATGCTTCGATCTATTTGGAATCCACTAATACAAATTTTACAAAAAAAAAAAAAAAAACAAAGAAAGAAAAAAAGAAAAAAAAAACGAAAGAAAACGGAATCCAATAGAAAAATGATGGATTTATTCAACATTTCTAATATTGTCAACATTTGTCTGTTGTTTTTCTGATCGGCTATAAATCATACATTACATTAATCGAAAGAATGAATCTCTTTTATGTGAATCTGGGTTTTATTTTAAACTCTATTTATTTATTTATTTATTTATTTTTCGCTCGCTCTCTCTCTATTTTTCTCTCGTTTATGTTAGAAAATCCTTCATAATCTAGTCCGAAAAACTCGCGAAAAGTTTTTTTAGTTTTTAAAGAATGATGTGTATTATGATTGATTTGTCTGTACCTATTGAATTGAGTGAATGGCAAATTTTGTGCGTGCAAATGAATGAAAGGTCCCATCCACGCTTCAGATTTATTATTTATATACTATATTTATTTGTCGTCATAGAAATTTGACTGAAATGTGTGTTGTTTTTATTTTCATTTTTCATTTTCGTTCTATTGCTCTCATAATTAAGATGCATATAATTGATAGTAATCAATCGACACACAGGATGAGACAGGATGAAGCTTGAATCAGCAGTAAAATGATTCAAGTAAAATGAAAATAAAACTAAAAACCTGTAAAATTGTAAATAATGCCAAAAATGGCCATCAAATGCTGAAACGTGAAACAGTATCAAATTGTTTTACGTAATATTTTCTAAATTAAATCAATTCGCACAGCAGCAGAGTGGCATTCAATGTTGGTCAAAGTGCAAATGCAAATGCAAAAAACAACAAACACAATTTTAATTTCTTTTTCCTGTTTTTTGGCATTTATGATATGAACTTTTTAGAATTAAGTTCTTAGTAAAAATGGAAAACACATCCAGGTGATCATTGAGTGAATGATAGTGGAGCACTTCTTTATGGAAACTACTTCGGCTATCGTTCACATCCTTGGATCACTGGAAAATAATTACCCAAATGTCCAAACAAATACACACACACATGAAACACATTAAACAAATTAAAAAAAAAAATAAAAATATTATTGTAATTGATAGATTATTCATCAGCTTATTCAAATGAATAATTGAACAGGAAACGTTTGTTAAATAATAATGAAAATGAAAGTGAAATGAAGAGATAACACATAAGATTATGATGAAATTTAACCAACAAACAAAGAATAAAAAAAAAAATACTATTTGCCTTGCGGTCGTCGCGGTGTCCGCCCTTTTATATGTATTTAAAGCAAACATGAGAAACTTTTACACACACACACACACACACAAACACAATCGCATCACCAGCCGATTAACATATTAACACTTTCTATCTCCGTTCATTCTTTTCTAATGTTATTTTGATCGAGCAAAATATGCAAAATTCAAAACAAAAATCCAAATGCTTAACAAACAAAAAATAACAGTGAAAATAATGAAGGAGAAAAAGTATTATTTATCTATTTGGTTTTGCAACAAACACACACACACACACCTAAACATTCCTCTATAGAAAAAAAAAAAACAAAATTAACAGAAATGCCTGTCACATATCAAACAACGCAAATTAATCGCGATTAAAATGGAACATTAAACGCCGACTCATTCAGTTTGATAATGAGAAAAGAAGATCAAATATTGATGAGTTTAACTTTTCATACTTTGAATCTTAACGCGTTAAAGTCAATAAAAAATAATGATAGAATTGAACCAAAACATGCATATTTCCCTGCGCTTGTCACTATTTCTAGTTATTTATTTATTTATTTATTTATTTGTTTATTTATTTATTCATTAATTATGCTTTATCATTTCTTGAAACCAAAAAAAAAACAAAAATAGCTAAATAAATTTTAAGCAACATTTGATACAAATCGAATAAACATTAAACAAGGACAAAGAGCAAACCGAAATCGATAGTCATGAAAATGTTTCAAAAAATGAAGAAAAATTCGAAGAAAAACTAATCGAATATTAAATTATTGTATTTTAAATGGATGGATTCTCGGAATCAAACACAATCATTAAAATTCACATTCGGCATAATTATGTGAATGGAGTTAAAGTTAATGCTCTATCATGCTTGGCATTCAATCTCAAAGGAATAAAAACCAGTTCAAGGTCACATGAAATAAGCATAGCAATATCCTAAAAATGACACATTCTTAATGCTCACAATTTTATCGGTCCGTTATTTTGGAGCGTGTTTTGTTTGGTTGTTTTTTTTCTTTTCACATTTGTCCCATTGATGGCACCTTTTATTCTTATTTTTTGTTTTTGTCCTTATTTCCCTTAATGTCATTTTTTGTTTCTTTCTTTAATTTTGCACGAAATTCTATCCATTCATTGAATCTCAGGTCGATTGATACCTGAAAATGTTATGCGATCGATGCATTTCTCCATTCATGCCCGAAAAAAATCAACCTCGAAAAATGAGGGGGAAAAAAATGAAGAAAAAAAACACTAATTAAAACAAGTTCTACGACAAACATTTATAATTTGCGCGGCACATTCGGCAAATAACTGTATTATAGAGAGGCCTTTTGGGCCAATTGTGTAACACTAAAAAGAGTGTATACTTTTGCCATGTGAATCAAATTAGACATTTGAATGGCACATTAATAAAACTCAGATGGGTCATTGCTTAATTATTTCTTCTTTTTTTTTGGTCTTCTTTATTTTGAATTTTATTCTTAGTCTGGGAGAAAAAGTGTTTGTGGACCACTTTAAAAGTGTGTGTATGGCAAAGATTTTGATGGGAATCGATAGTTGTATTAGAAAGGAAAAAAAGAATATGAAATAGAAATGACCATTGATAATAATATAATTGGAACCAAATGAAAGAAGAAACAAAATAAACAAAACAAAAAAAATTGAACTAATTTTTCTAGTTTATAGACAGCTTTTCATGACAAATGAGAAATGTGCACGTGTATGCCATATTTCGGCCATTTAAAAAATTATTTTTTTTTTTTTTTTTTTTTTTTTAACGAAAA